>OMNZ01108039.1:16319-38279 GCA_900303255.1 Lesueurigobius sanzi
CAATAAAAATAAAAATTTGTAAACGTTTAACTGGTTTAGTCATAGTTTAGACCTGGTTTAGTCCTGGTTTAATCATAGTTTAGACCTGGTTTAGTCCTGGTTTAGACCTGATTTAGACCTGGATTAGTCCTGGTGTAGCCCTGGTTTAGACCTGATTTAGTGCTGTTTAGTCATAGTTTGGACCTGGTTTAGTCCTGTTTTAGACCTGGTTTAGTCCTGGGTTAGACCTGATTTAGTCCTGCTTTAGACCTGGATTAGTCCTGGTGTAGCCCTGGTTTAGTCCTTGTTTATTATTTTTTTTTTTTTTATTGATGGTCTGCTCTTCTGGACCCTTCATCAGCCTGGGCACTTAGAATTGTCCTAACCTTCCACCCCTTTACGGCGCCCTTGGCTCAATATATACTGTTACCCTTAAAACACCCAAATACATGTTTGGAAATTGTTATTCCTTTATCCTCTACAGCCTAGTTTATTCACTTTTGTATAATTTGTGGCATTGACAGATTTGCAGGTGGGCCTCGTTATAGACTACCTATCCAAGTCATCCCCTCTTATCCAAACTGGTAATTTGACACCAGTTGCTATGACGCCTCCAGCCCCTTTGTAAAGCTGTGTCAATAATTAATGGTCCACACTGAAGGGCCATAGTTGGTTTGTGTTTCTTCAGATGAAAACTTTCTCTAACCATGTCCACGTTGCTGGATCATGGGAGCATTCGGACCACAGCAGTGGAGCAGGTCGTGGCACCAATGGCCAGTCATTTGTGTCATTTGGTGCTACTGTGTGACGGGGATGAGCCTGAACAGTTTCTACAGCTAGAGGGCGCTGCCGAGGCCGTGGCCAGAGCGACGCACAACTTGGCCTCTGTGGCTCATAGGTAAGAAAAGTCATTTGGAAGTTTAAAAAGAAGAATGAAAAAAGAAATAGAAAAAATTAAAAAGATAATCAGTCACCAACTTTCCTATATTGAAATGCAATGTGTTTTATGATGCTGTTTTGGTTACAAGACAGGCAGAAGAGACCCAGGATGAGGTTTTACAAATGGAGATGTCCTCGCTGGTGGAGTCGCTCACTGTGTCCGGACAACACGTGCTGCTGGCCGCTCAGAAGCTCAACATCCAGCCCGGTGTGACGGAGCACAGAGAGGAGCTCATCACTGCCACCCAAAATGTCTTCCTGGGAGTGGTCAAAGTAAAGTCACACAGTTGTTTCTGTTTTTTACATGAATGAATATAAGCCTACTATGTTTTCTTAAATAGGTCTGCTTCCATGTGTCCAGTCCTTTCATCACAATGATTAAATTTGGATCAAAATGGATAAGCTCAGCCTCATGCCTTGTTGCTAGAATGAATATTGGTCCTTGAACTAGCAAACTTGCCTCAGCTCAAAGGGAGTGCATTTTCTTTAAATTATCCTCAGAAACATACTAATGTTTACAGAGTGAGAAACCAGTTAGTAGACAAAAAGTATAATCTAGTAGTAATGTTGATATTATAACACTAATTTTACGGGCAAAAGGGGGGCCTCATCTAAATAGGTGAGACAAAGGAGTGACCCTACGATCTTCATTATAAGTCAATATAAGTTTGGCCCTATAAGCCAAACTTGTCTCCTCAAAATGTGTTCCAAAAATACCCCCAAGATGTATTTTTGGAACTTAGTTTCAAACTGTTTTAATGGTTTAATGTTTAGATGATGTGCAGTGTGAAGTTTTTCTAAATACTGAATGTTTTCTTGATTTTATTTTGTGTCTCTGGGGCATACATTTATTACAAAGACACATCCATTTGGATAATGCGTAAACAGAGCAGACTTACTGTTAGTGCCACATGCTGTAATACTCTGTCAGGCCATAGTTAATAGTGTCACAGAGACAGCAGTGTTTATGGAAGAAACCTGGTTAAAAGCCCCTAAAGCTCCCAAATTAGGGTTTGTATTTGAAAAGACAAACATTATGATTGTATTCATTATGATCTATCCCTTGTCCAGTGTGGTGTTGACTGTATAAATATTTGAACCTAGAGAGATTTAAACAAGCACAGACAAAGTGAGGCACAATGTTTATTAAGATCATTTTTGGCACCTATAAACTCAGATCGCAGATTGAAATCGCAAAGAAGCAAAAAAAAAAAAACAGATTAGTGATAGATACAGTAAGTTAGAGAAGAATGTCTCCATCGTGGCCTCCCAGTGGCAAAGAGGAGGAGAGGTTGAGGTGGTCTGAAGGAGTGATGCTGGGATGGGATGAAGTGTGGCTACTGGTTAACTTCTGGTAGATGCTTGCTACATTCTCCTTTCTCCCCACATCAGTAGCCCTCATGAACAAACATTCTTATCTGACTTCTCATGCAATTCATTGTCCCCAACTTGTAATGTACACAATGAATCAGTGTTCATTTCGTCGACTTATATCATATTTAATCAAAAATGATGACTATGATTTACAGATATTTTTCATCAACTAAGAAAGACTTTTTAGAGGTTTTTAGTCGTTTCTTGAATTGAATTTCAAATCAACTCAAATCAAGTTACATTTTTGTCAAAATACTTTTTTTTTCATGTATTACTGAGGAGGAGGATAGATGTATGTGTTTGTTTTCTTGTTATGTAGCAAATGTGGCACTGCAGCCCAGAATTAATCTACTCTTGGGGACAATAAAGTTTACCTTACTTATGATTGAGATTATGTAGGATGACAGAGGAGAAAGCAGATTCTGATGAGAAACAATTTAAAAATCTTTATGCTTGTGCTGTAGGTCCTGTTAGTGAGTGATGATGCCACCGTGAGGAAGGTCCTCGCTGCTGCAGACCATGTTCTGGAGACTCTCTCTGACCTGGGATCTTCCCCGGACATCAAAACCCTGCTCAGATCCTTCCAGTCCTTCTCGGAGGCTCTGCTGGCCCTCAACAGTCTCACCGTGGACCGCGCCCACTCTTTGCAGGACCCCAGGCAGAAACAGCAGTTGCTCGAGTGCCTGGAAACGCTGAAGAGGTGTATCTCCATGCTTCATACCGCCATGTGCACAACCATCAAGCACCCTGCCAGCGAACAGGCGCAAAATGCTAAAACATACATACTGGATAAAGTTCAGAACACAGTGAAGGATATTGTGATCACATTGAAGAGTGAGAGCCGCATGGGGTCACTGGGCGCTGGAGGGTTTTACACCTGGAGAAGGGACAGTCTAACGCAACTACTGTCCAATCCCCTGGAGGTATCAGACCGGGACTGTGGATTTGACAGCATGATCAGAGATATCGTTTTTCACTGTATGGCGGTCGCTAACTCCTCTCGAAGGGAATACCAACAGACAGTCGTGGGTCATTGCAAACACATACTGAAATTTTGGTCTGATGTCAAAAAGACCTCGAAATCAGACGACCTGGAAGAGTTGGAAGACACGTGCACTTTGTTGGACCAACAGGTGAAAGTGCTTGACAGGGCGGTAACAACTGCGGTGCTGTATCAAGTTTTAGATACGTTCCTGACAGCTTCTTCAATGCACCATGAGCTTTTTACTGTGCTGAACCAGCCCAATGAAACCTTCACAGACGTCAACGATGTCCTGACGCTCGTTGAAGATTTCATATCATTCACTGACAAAATAATCCAGGTGGCCAACTTTGTCTCCGCTTTGGCCCACGATGCTAAGAGCTTGGAGAGAGTTGAGACCTCCATAGCATGCCTGACGCGACAGAGGGAACGGATCCTACCCTTGTCACTCGAACTGGAGGACAATAAAGACCAGACTGTTCAAAAGCTCGTCGAAGCCTGTCAGAAATGGGAAGAGGAGACCAACCAACTGCAAGATGCATTCAGCGGGGTTATAAACGTCCAGGAGTTCACTAGTCTAAGCATTAGCGAGATGGTTGTCGAGAGACATGGCTGCGATACGGCGTATAGAGAGCAGAGTACTGAAACGTTTAGCGAACATTCAGCCAATCTGGTCAGCCACATGAAGCTAGTGATGCAAGCCGCGAGAAGACACCTTGACAGAAGCGACGACCCTATCTATAGAAATGGTCTTTTGGTGTTGTTGAAGCAAGTCCAAGCGTCTGTAGCCAAAGTGAATGGAACGGTTGGAGACATGCTTATAGATCGCAATCTTAACATAGAGGCTTATTCCAGCTTTTCGGACAGCGTCTCCACTGCGATACAACACTTCAAAGTCCTAAGGGAGGGGCTTGACGGTCAGCAGCACCCGCATCTGCTCAGCCCGCTGCGAGAAAGAGCTCGTCAACCTGACACTTTGCGATCTCCTTCGCCGGTTATGGACATGAGTGAAATTATCGCAAGTAACGACCATGTAGTGAGCTACTCCCCTGAGTTTTTTGAGAGCTATCCGGACTCTGAACCCGAAGATGAGGAGGAGGAAGAAGAAGAAGCGGAGATAACTGCTTTGGGGGAAGTGCCCCGTAAATATGACAAAGTTGATTTACAGGTGTCAGATGTTTCTTTTAAGCCCCAAGTGGTTCCCAAGCCGTCCGAATTTGACCTCCTGCCCCTCTTGTATGAAGTGGTGACTGTGACTAAAGGGAAAGATGTGACAGTGCTGAACCAGGCCTGCACCGCTGTACTTGAGCTGTCAAACTGCTACGCCCAAGCCGCAAAGGAAGCGCTACTCTTGGTTGATTCGGTCGATTGTCAGACTCTGGAGAGCTTCAGAGCTGAGCTGGTTTCCCTGACGCCGCTGTTAGTCCAAACTGCGCAGGAAACAGCAATGAGTTCAGCTATGAGGACCGAAAGCATCTACAAACTCAGTACAAGGTTTTCAGACCTTATCAATAACACCCGTAAAGTCCTACTCCCGTTAGCAGGATTGTGGTACTCCTCTGTTTATAACATGATCCAAGGAGATAGATCCAAAATGGTGGGCACCGTGTCGCAGCAGCTCACTGAAGTAATATCGTTGTGTGGTGGCGTGGTGCAACAACTGACTTCCTCTGATATTAAGTCGCAAACAGATGGGCAAGAAACCTTTGGGGTTTTGCACAACAAACTGAACAAGGTGCAAAACAACACAAGATATTTAGTAGACTTCTCCTCACCACTCGAAGGTAGAAATGACCAGTTGGAAGGACTGTGCATCCTCTGGGGGCTGTCCATTCAGATATTACTACAATCTCTTGATAAGATTTTAGGGACTTCAAGTGCGATGAGTCAAGTTACTCCACAAAAACAGCTGTCTGCGCTGTCTGAAAACTCACTGAGGACACAAGAGGCAGCAAGGATTACAGGTCAAAACTGTAAAAGCGCCTATAAGGCCAAACAGCTAACAGGATACCAAGAAGAACTCAAAACAATTACAGAGGCCTATCTTCAAATTGCAGATAATGTTGATGCTAAACCCAGCATCATGCAACTTGCAAAGTCAGAGCTCCTTAAACGCAATCTCCTTGTTAAAATCAAAGCCGTTTGTAGTCATTTGAGCAAAGCCAATAACGATTATGAGAAAGCGCTTCAGTCGTTGGTTGACATGGCGTTTTATGCAGCTCAAGATTTACGAAGTGAGGAAGGCGTTGAAAGTTCCTTTGAAAAAACAGCGGAAATAGTAGCCGAAAAGATCAGATCGGGGACTAGAAGTGTGGAAAACTGTTTGCACTTCATTCGAGATCCGCGTTCAAGATCCAGTCTGCGGTCGATCAACGAACACTTGTCCTTTCAGATTTCAGATATAATAAGCAGGGCTAGACTCATAGTGGAGACAAGGTACATCTGTGATACGCTGGCTATTGAAGTCCAGATTCAGAGCTGGGCAGCCAAAGCTAACTTTCTTGTTGAGGAGCTATGGAAACAGGACGGCATCAACCAGGGAACTAAAGAGATCATGAGAGCTGCTTTGCAAGGACAAGAATTAGCAAAAGTGCACGTAGCTATCAAGGATGTTGCACCAGAGACCCCACTTAAGGTCAAAGACCCAGTGGAGATACCAACAGAGGCCGCTGCTACTGCCGGGACGTCCAGGTACGAAGACAGCTCTGAGAAGATGGATTTTACATTCAAGGATCTTCCCATGTCACCTATGCTCACCTATAGCCCCGACCCTTCGGAAAAAACAGTGAGTGTCATACGATTTTATACATTATCTAATGTAAAGAATGTCATCACTTTAATTGAGACAATAATTAAATAAGACAATCCATGCAAATGGGGTATTTGTATGAAATGTCCAGTTGAGCTCATAAGATTACATACCCCTTTAATCTTTTAGCCGTTTTTCATAGAATATGAACGATAACACAAAAATGTTTGTTTCCACTCATGGTTAGTGTGAAGCCATTTATTGTCAAAGAACTGAGTTTACTCTTTTGAAATCGTAATGAACAGAAACTACTCAAATGTTCCTGATCTAACGTTTACACGACCTTCAACAACTGCCAGGAAATTTGGTCAGGAGCAAAGAAAAACTCACTTCAGCTGAAATACAGGACTTTGGTAAAATTGAACTCTCTGAAAAAATGTATGTTTGTTTTAAGATGCACAATATGTAAACTTTTGATCAGGGACATTTGGCTAGTTACTTGGGGGTTTTTTTGTCAAAAAAACAGGTTTTTTGACAATGTGAAATAAAGGTTTTTGTTTTATCATTCATATTCTATGAAATGCATAAGTTTACATGCCCTAGCACAACTGTACTACTGTCAAACATATGCAGTTACCATTGTGTATCAAGTGGGCTACTGTCAGTAATACTCTCCATCAAAGGGCACTGACAAGATCCAGCTTAAACAGTCTTGGCTGTTTAGATTTTCAGATTTTTCCATTATCATTCCTATGAATTGAATACAACATTTCAGATAGGTTGTTGTTCAAAACTATCATAGACCAGATGCAACCTTTCACACAGTTTAATATTTGGATTGAGGAAATTATATAATTGTATGTAGCATGTGTTACAACATCTCTTATTAATGTATTTGTTGTTTTTAGTTTTTCTCACAGGATTTCACAGTCTCTGGTCTTCAAAGAGAAGCCCCTTCACTCACTCACAGATCTCTTTATCTCAAACAAGAATCCAACCACTGGGACCCAGAGGACAATAAGATCGTCCAAGTGACCAGGAAGATGGCAGACACAATCTGTCATATGACCCAATACCTGAAGAAGAAAGGCCCTATACTGGTAACGCCCACTAGAGGGCAGTAAAGCCTATTTTACAAACTTATGGACTTGCTGCAAAATGCTGTTCTGTATCTTTCATTCCCAGAACAAAGATGCATTTGTGGCAGCGGCTAAAGATGTGATCTCAAACTGTGAGTCTGTGACACAGTTTATCAGGGTTATAGCCAACCACTGCCTGGATAAACAGTGCACCATCGAGCTTTCACTGATAGTGGAGCAAATACTGACCATCACCAACCAGCTCAGTATCATCTCCAGGTGAGCAGAAGTGATATTATAAAAGCATTGGTAAAAAGAAATAAAAAATGTATAAAGTCCTAAACCTTTTTTGTTGTATCAGTGTGAATGCTGTTACACCTGTCTCTAAATCCTCTGATGAAATCCTGGTGAAGAATGCACAGAACCTGCTCCAGACCGTCCTGAAGGGGGTCCACGCTGCAGAGTCGGCTTGTATCACTGTAAATATGCCAATACATTTAATTTGGGCTTTTTACAGTGCTAACACCGACCTGACATATCTGAAATAAGTGGCATCTCTCCAAAAAAGTAAATCCAGTGCAATCGTTTTTAAACCTGGAAGATAGGATAAACCTTCTGAATCTTCATAGTATGATTAAAAAAGAGGAAAAGGTAACTTTAGCAGTGTATGCCCTTTCATGTTATTTATTTTGGTATCGAGGCAAGGTAGAGGATACAAAATAAAAATAGAATGATCTAAGACACTCTTGCTAATGTTTAAAAGTCCTTAAAATGCGGACGACAGGCTTTAATCCTTTTGTAATTTTGACTTAGTTTCATGGACTTTATCTGTGAAAAGTATTAATCATAGTTTTGAAGTGTTTATGTTAAAGTTCCACAGGATTCTTACTCACTCCTGTCTCATTGGCATAATATGGTGGACACGGCAACTGTTATGGATTATTCTCGTCTTTTTTTCTTCAACCCAGTTCTGCCATGACCACGTCTTCTGCATTGCCATAGCCTTAAACATATCCCTTTTCCTAACCCTAAACTTAACCATAACCCTGTCCCTAACCTTAACTTAAACTTAAAACTCACCCTAACCATAATTAAAATTAAAATATAAACTTAATGGAGCTAACTAAAGAGTGTCGTCCAATGAGAATGCACAGGGGGCGGGACTTATGGCAGAACTTGGTTGAGGCAGATTGTTCACCTCTTCTTGTTTCGTTGTCCGATAAGAAAAATAAAAAGTAAATATAAAATATGTATCAGGGACAACTACGTAAAAGAGTTTTAGCAAACTGTGTAATTGTGTCAACTACTACGTTTTAACAGGGTTTATACAGGTAGCAGAAAGTCAATTTTAATGCCCAAATACAACATTTTTAATGCCACAGATCAGTGCATATTCAATATAAATTTCGATATTCAATAGAAAATTTGATTCAGCGGAGACATTTTCTACAGAAAGCGTATAATTTCTGCCAAAACTCCAGGCTAGACCCTAATTTTTGTCTTTTTGACAAACTTCTGCTGTAAAAGTAGTTGTACAATGTCATTATTTCCCAAGAACTTTTGATTTAATGCCAGTTTGAATTCAATTTGATGCTTTTTAATGACATTTAAGGCCTTTTTTTGACAAAATTAATTTCATAATTTTTAATGCCCCACAGAAACCCTCTTTAAACGTGTCTTCTTCAGGGCAGAGTGCCTTGAACCGAGTAAGCCCTTAGGATGAGAGGCTAAATGAAATAGATTAAAGACGAAACCAATGACAACTTGGAAAGAATTCTTGCTATAATGGAAAACTCCCATACGACCCCTCGCACCAACATCCCGGGCTAAGTCTGCTTGTTTCCTTGCAGGGTCTGAAGCAGCCCGAACCGAACACGGAGTGCGCAGAGGCCACAGCTCTGTGTTTCCAGTGGAGGAGGAACCTGGAGATGCACCGCGCGCAGCAAACATCCAACTTAGAGACCGACGACCTGGGACTGAGAAAGACCTCGGCTCATCCTGAAGCTCCCAGCCTGGCTCCGGCCGTCAATGTGCAGGACGGCTACAAGTGACAGGGGGCAGGACATTAGGTGTGTTACAGGCAGGGCTGGGCTATTCATCAAAAATAATATCGCAATTACTTGGGTGGATCTCAATAATTGTCAGGGGGTTTTGTTTATCATCAGGTTTAGTAAGGAATTTGGTGAATGTAACTACTTGTGGTTTTGAGTTTGAAGGACAGTGAAAGTTGTTTGTTAAATGGCTCTGGAGTGGAAAACATAACAAAATAATAAAGCCATGGTTTAATTATTAGGTATATCTTGTCTGTTGTCATGAATCATAATAGTAAAAGCTAGTTTATATGGTGTTAATGTAAAAATAGAGACAATTTTGATACAGTATTTTTTGCTTTTTGATATTGCCCAGCCTGGATGTTTTATAGAGGTGAGAAAATATTTGGAGGATTTGTACCTTTAATGTTATGCTGTCACAATAGTACCACCTCATAGAATAGTTGACGTTCCAAGTACCATCAGGCCTGTTGTCAACAAAGTAAACATTACAAATACATATTATTGAATGTGTTTATGCTTGATATTGTTTGTGTATTCGCTTGTACAGTGTGGTCTTGGATTGCCCTGGACATATTGGAGGTCGCAGCCTGAAAGTTTGGAAACCCCTGTTCTAGATGGACATGACTAACCTGATTGACTAGGAATTTGCTTGTGGAGGCTCTCAGTCGTCCAGGAATTTATCAGCTAGACAGGGCCGGCCCAAGCATTTACAGGGCCCTAAGCGAAATTACAGTATGTCAGGGGGCCCTCTCGCAACTTCAATTTCATTCCTGATAAATATTTACTCCAATAAATGAAACAATTC
The DNA here is from genome assembly GCA_900303255.1 of Lesueurigobius sanzi. Taxonomy (NCBI): domain Eukaryota; kingdom Metazoa; phylum Chordata; class Actinopteri; order Gobiiformes; family Gobiidae; genus Lesueurigobius; species Lesueurigobius sanzi. The sequence goes on from OMNZ01108039.1 coordinate 26,281, forward strand.
ACCAAACAAATCATTAAAAGAAGATAGAACATTTTACTAATTCATAGATTGCTTTTTGCAGGCAATCTATGATTTGGGAAAGAGAATTTCAAGAATTCTGCTGGTGGGGAAAGTTTTTTACTCTAATCACAGTCCAAATTGTATAAAACAATATTAATTTGACTGAAAGAAGAATGTTGTTGATGTATTTTGTTAATTTAAGTGTAAAAACTTTCCCCATTGGCAAATTTCTTAAAATGAGTTCCTCAAATCAAGAGCAAATACTAATTTGAAGAAAATTGTGCCTATTTCTAGATTTGGGGAGACATTCAACATTTGAGGGACATTTATGATGCACACAACACCTGTAGTACAAATTTATATACTATTGGGGCCCCCTCTCGGGGCCCTAAGCAGCTGCATAGTCTGCTTATTAGGCTGGGATAGAACCTTGCAGGAATAGAACCTGCAGCTACACTGTAGGAAATGTATGCAGCAAACTACCTCGATCACTGCAATGAATGGGTATGGTATAGGTTTTTAACATTTATACACACACGGGACATGTTTTTTCTTGTTTATTTATTGTAAGTAAAACTGATATTCTTGGATTTACAGGATTTTCACAGATTAAAATCACCAAAACAGGCAAAATGTTGAAAATGCCATGAGCCACCCTGAACTACAAAAGCACAAACGAGATCCGTTACACTCAGACCTGAAGGCAGTGACTGTACGTACACACGATAGAAATAGGCATTTACAAATTGATTATGAAAAAACAATATAAAAGTACATCTGTAGCTCAGTGTGGTCAAAGGAATAACAATGTAAGACAATAACAAAGCACTTACAATAGCAGGAAAACAAATGTGAATAATCCTATATGAAATAAGTGACATTTTCAACTACTATTGAAAACCCTGCGTCTTGAAATCAGTGCATTGTTTACATGTAGCTAAGGGCTGCACAACAGATCACCAAATTGATTGAATCATTGACTTCCCAATATTGAATAACGTATTCATGTCCCATTATGCAGCCCTAATGTAGACCAGTGGCTCCCAAACTTTTCAGGCCACAATCCCCCAAATGATGATCATTTAAAGTGGCTAAACTTAAAAATCTGGTTTAAGAATATGGATTTACACAATTTGACCTTCATTCACAAGCTGTTTTCTATTAACAGTTATATTAGATGCCGTGTGACTTGAAATGATCTTGGGACCCGTTAGTGCCTCGCGACCGTCGTTGGGAACCACTGATGTAGAATCAGAAATGCAACTGCTTTGATGCTATAGACATTATTCTGAGAAAAGTAAAATTATCTGCCAATGGAACAAGTATTTTAGCACTTAAAATAAGAAAAAGCATATCATTTAGATTTATTATCTATTTTTTTAGTGTAAGATGTTGTTTTTTTCTTAATTTAGGTGTAAAAATACTTTGGTGGTTCCAAAAGGCGGTTCCATTGGCAGATAATTTGACAAAACTACTCCAAATAAGGTCAAATATTATGAATTCAAGCAAATTTAACTTCAAGGTATCAGTTTTTGCAGTGTATGGAAAAACAAGGATAAAAAAACATTGAAGTGATAGTATTGACGTCTTCAAATTGAATAGAATGCGTATAATTGACAGTCCGTGCCTGGATTTTGATGTAAAGTAACTAAAAATAATATTTTTCGGAGTCTTGCAGGATTACGTGTGGACCAATAAGACGAGCTTTCCTGTCCACTGGGGCCGAGGAGGGACTTTCCGGTCGAATCAGGAGGGGAAGGGGAGGTCGTTTACATTTAAAACCCTCCCACAGACTCTCACTTTAAGCATTTTCTGATATTAAACCAACACTTTAAAAATATATATTAAAAAAGACCCTATACAAAACATCCCTTTTCAAAAACGCGCACACAAAATGAGAGGTACAAAAGGAAAAAATGTTTCCAAATAAATATATAAAATGCCTTCTGAAACTCGTATGTTTCGCCAATTGATGAGGGATCTCCAATTTAATCTCACGACCATGAAGTAAACAACGCACAAATCAACAGTTTTACAGTCTTGAATGGGCAGATGCATCTCAACGACTTAAAATATACTTTGTGAAAGAAACATGATTTCGATAGTTCAGCCATGAAAAGGTTTCCTTCGATATTTACAGGAAACCATCGTCTTCACTGTAAAACATTAAAAAGTGCTTAAAGTAATTGACACTCATTTTATCGTTTTAAACCATGGAGATGCACCATTTATGACATTAACATCAACCTGAAAATGAAATTAGTATGAACAGTGTCTCCCTCCAGCCTCGTGTGATATATTTCATAGTTTGATAAGTAAGAACATTATGTACAAGAATAAATAGTTTGTTAAGATGTCTCTGGGCTGTACATGTGGCCGTTTACTGGCAGAAGGGGGACGCGGTGGGATCGAAAGTCTTGAACACGTCTTTGAGTGTCCGGTCCTCCGCCTCGTCCTCCTCCGGGGCGTCCTGTTTGCCCTGCTCCACCTCCATCGCCTCCTCTTCCTCCGCCTCCTGCTCCTTTTTGGGCCCTTCCTCCTTCTCCTTCTGCTCCGTGTCCTCGGGTGCCGGGGCCGCTTGTTTGGCATGTCTGGGGTCCGGGTACTGCGGCCTCATGAGTCCGGCCAGCGCCTGTACGGGCAGGTTGTGCACGGCGGCGGCTTTGACAGGAGAGGTGGGGGGAGGGGTGTTGGAGGGAGGGGGAGGCGAGGTCTGCTCCGGGGCGGTTTCGGTGCTTTTAGGTTCCTCCACAGAGCCGCTCCGCTGAGTTGGAGACAGCGAGGGGGGCGGAGTGCCGTCTTTCTTCACAGAGTTTTTCAGGATCCCAGTCTTTTTGGGTTGCTCCTCCTGCTCCTTCTGTTCTGTTTGATTGCGCGGATCGTACAAACTAATCCCTCCTAAAATAGTAGTGGGGCTCTCCAGACCTCCACCCGACGAGGCGAGGCGGGGGGCGTAGGGAGGCAGCTTCTCCGGTTCACTTTTGGGCCGCACCATTTGGGAAGAGGTCACCCCGCTTGGTTTCTGAAGTCTGGGGTCGACCACTGCCCCGGTAGAAGGGGTCTCTTTCTGCCCGAGCATTTTCGAATCCAGACTTGAAGTTCGTTTGAGCCTGGGATCCAGAGCTTTGGCTTGGCGTGGGTCGACCGGTCGCTCCAGGGGCAGGCGAGGCTCCATGGACCCGGACGGCACCCGAGTCTTTAGCCGCGCCGCTGCCAGCCGCGGGTCAGCGGGAGGGGGACTGGAGACGGGGGGGCTGTCCGGGAACGTCGACCTGTTCATTTGAGCGTTGGCAATGAGAGGCGGTAAGGGCAGGTTTATGGAGTGCTCCTGCTTGGGGACAAGGGAGGGGATGAGGTCTTCCGGCGCCCACACTACAGTTTGGGCAAAAGCCGGTCTTTGAAGCAGGATGTCTACTTTAATATGGCTGAACTGTTTTAACTGACAGCGCGGGTCTCGGAGCGCCACGCCGGGACTTGGATCGAGAGGGATAAGGGCCGCTCGGTCCCTCAGCTCCCTCTCCCCCTCCTCATCCTCCTCTCCAGTCGAGGGTTTATGGGGAGCAGCCTGGCCCTGCTGCTGATACTGCTCTCTCATCTTCCTGGGGTCCCGGGACAGTCGCGGATTCCCTGCTCCGTCAGATTCCTTCTTCACCTCCAGAGGGCGCTGCCGTGGGTCCATCTTTATTCTGGGATCACTGGGAGGACCCCTCTCTTTCAGACGAGGGTCCCCCACTGGTCCACTAGGGGGCGGTATAGGCTTGGATTGGGCCTGCTGCATCTCACTTTGCTTCTTCAGAGACTTCAAGATGGAGGTAACGCTGCCTTCCTCGCCGTCATCGCTCGAATACCAGTTTGTAGTCTCATCTAAAAGCAAAACAATAACATAGTGAAGACGTCCTAAATCAAAATGAAGACCGTTTAATACTTTAAGGGTCTGCATTTAGATTATTTTGAATTAAAAATACGCCCTGTACATGTCAAACTGTTGTGGTTACTCACCTCTTCCTGAACCATCGTCCTTAGCAGCGGCCCCCGATGGCTCGGGGCCCTTCTGATTGGCCTCCTGTTGTTGCTGCAGGTGCATGAGGATGGCCTTCTGCACGGGCGGGGGTAAGGCCTGGAACTGAGGCTCTGCATTCAGCTGCTGCTGGATGGTCTGCATGTACGCACGGCTGGGGTCCACTAAAGAAACATTAATTATACTGTGTGTGTGAACTCAAGAAGTGTTCGTGCCCCTTTATTTACTCCTATATATTGTTGGAGTCCGATACTGAAATAGTACATCATTTTGTACTGTATTAAAAATGGGCAAATATACATTTTAATATAAATTATGAATGTTCAAAAACTATGAGAGCAATGACACGGCTCTGCAGTTTAACTTTTTCTTATTGGAGACTTTTCTTTTCAAAACTTTATACACTGCGAAATGTTATGAAGATTTGTTGTCTTTGATTTGAGGGAAGTAAAAAAAAAAAACACCTTATTGCACTTGAAATTAGATTTATTTTTTTTACTCAACGACTCAAATATATAATATGACTCAAATATTCATAATTTGAGTCATTTAAACTTCAAAATATAATTTTTTATTATATTATCAGGAAACCGTCACTAATAGAAAAGAGGTTTCTAAAATGCTTTAATCCTATCTAACAAACGAGATCTGTGTATTTCCTCTTCAGTACTGACCTCCTTGTGGGTTCATCGGCTGATTCTGGAAAAAGCTGCTGAGAAAGTCCACGGGGTTCTGTCCCATCGAGGCGAAGGGCAACAAGCTCTGCAGCAGCTGTAAGTCGGGGGCGAACGGCGGCCTCTGCATGTTCATCTGCGGCTGGTTCGGTTGGAAAGGGCCGGGGCCCATTGGAGGGAAGCCATGTGGACCCTGTGGAGGCGGCTGCATCGGCCCCACACAGGGGCCCATGGGCCCCGGGGACGCTGAGGGAGGAGCGCCATCTAGAGGCATCCCGGTCTGCATGTCCTCAGGCCCACCACTGAACTGATCCGTGCCCTCCTCTTGGTAGTTGGATCCACTGTAAAACAGCACCAAAATGTTTTTAAGGTTTTTGTAATTGGAAATACATAAATCTAAATTGTTGAGTGAAACCAACATTTGACAGTAGAGGGTGAAATATTAACAGTATTGGCTATCAGCCGTTATACTGCAGATAGAAGACCAATATGTTTTACAGTATGTCACGGATGTGCGGTCCTATATCTGTGGTCCTGAATCTGCAGCGGCTCCGGTCTGCAGGTAAAGCTGGCAAACCACTTCCAAAATGTAACCGATAAACAAACGTTTTCCATCTCCTGATTCTACTGATTCGTTGTAAATTGTATTGATTATCAACGCATCAAAATGTCCTGACGAGAGATTAAGGGTTTTAAAAAATGTGTGATATTTACCGGCGTAATGACCCGCCTCGACACAGCAGTGAAATAAAAAAATAGCATGCAACTTCATGATCATGAAAAAAGGCTTTAGACGTAGAAGCAACGAGTCTACTTTTACAAAATACTAATGAGAAAACTATTTTTATTCCAATACGAGAAACAAAAACAGGCCCAGGGCATAATATAATGTAGCAAATGTATTGACCCCAGAGCGATCTTCTGAGCCAGGTCGACAGTGGGCTGGACCTTGATCTCGAACAGCGAGGGGATCTTCTTCCCCGCTTGCCCGTTGTCCGTGGGGCTGCTCTGGCCTGGAGTCGGCAGGAGGCCGACCCCAGGAGGTGGTTTAGGGAGCGGAGCGATGCCCTGCTTCCTCAGGTCCTCGAGCTCCAACTCATCGTCATTCTCCTCCTCGGTGTTGATTATCTGAACCACAAGAACAACAGCTGTTCAACTTGGAAACCTGTATTTCATTCAGTGTCTCCACAAAAATGACTCTTACCTTACTAAGCAACTCCTTGGTCACCTCGTTCAAAGCATCATGGGAGAATTTACACTTTTCCCCTTGATAGCATTTGGCTCCCGTGTGAAAGAACTTGCAAGGATATTCATGTGCAGTATTCGTTAAGAGAAATACATGTACATGTTTTACTCCTGCAGCTGGTTAACCATTTAACTGTTGTATGATTTTTGAAAAGGATATTGTGCATGTAGCTGCAGTTATCTCCTTTACTGCAGTATCCCTGGAAGTAAAATTTACACAGCTCCTTCTTCTTATCGAGGGGGATGAGCTCATGTTCAAACTTACAGTGGTCTCCCTGCGACAAGACAAAAGTCATTACAGACAACAGGTTTTCTAAACTCACAAAGCTGGGTTTATTCAGGAGGTTTTCAACGTTGTACCTTGATGCACCGACCCTCCAGGAAATACTTGCAGACGTGCTTTCCTTTGTGCTCCACCGTGTGCTGATTTATGAACTCCTTGCTCATTATGGGACGTTTCTTTGGGTAAACACAATTTTTGTCCTGGAACACACATACTGTAATGTAATTCTGAATTATATGGATAAAAAAACTAGAACCTACAAACAGGACGTATTCTTAGTTTTCAGACCAATTGAGGCAAAACATTTCCAAAAAGTGGTCCATGCCTTTTGTGGTCTGCTTTTCCACCATTTAAATCATTGGTTCTCAACTGGTGGATCGCAAGCCTTTCTCACTGGAAAAACAAATCTAAAAATAGTTTACATTTTCTTGACCTTTGGTTTGAGCTGGTAAGTAAAATGATCCAATAATAGCATTTTTGCACTTCATATAGGAAAAACATCTTATAGCACTTCAAATATTATAGAAAAATCCCATTTTACTTGAAATAAAGGGGAACATTGTATTCCATTAGCAGTTTTACTTGGCAAGACAGAATTACTCAAATTAGGGTCAAATATTCTTAATTCCAGTCATTTTGATTCATCAAAATGTAATTTTTTGCAGTGAGGGGACATTTCTTTCAATATTTTCTTCTTGAAATGGAACAGCCTGAAATGTATTCGACTGTTGAGTTGTTCTGATCATATTCATATTTTTTCATGTCAATTCAATAATAATTTGTGTGGAAAATACAGTATTTTGCATTGTATCCTACAAATTAAACTCTTATTTGGGTCGTGGCTTGTCATGGTAGAGAGACGGTGGGTCCTGATGTCATACCAGCTGAGAACCACTGATTAAAATAACAGCTGTTACACTTTCTACTTGTTCATTTCGGTACCTCCTCCATGGCCAGGTCTCCTCGGCCTCTGCCCCGGCCGCTCCAGGGTTTCCCCTTCAGCTTCTTTCCTTTGAGCAGACCCCGCCCCCTGCCTGGACCTCCACCTCGGCCCCGCCCCCTCCCGCCATCTGAAAACAAGCACACAACATGCACTCAGCCTGACGCTGGAAAACAAATCATTTCTTGGGGCAATTAACGGGACCACAGATCTAAACTTTACATTTCTGTGTGTAATCTAATATTGTTGGGTATTCAGTGTAGATTTTTATCATACATAATCATTAATAAGAACTTTCTGAATCCCAGTGTGCATCTTATAACATGAGGCGAATCATGAATGTGAATTGTCCTTACACGGCTGGTGCTTCATGCCCCTCATTCCCCTTTTCGAGTGCCGTCCCTTGGAGTACTCGGACTCTTCGTCGTACTCCTCCTCCTCTTCCTCATAGTCGTACTTCTCGTCGCTGTAGTCGCTGTATTTGTCGTAGTCGGGGCTGCCCTTGTGCGGAGGGGACTTCTGGGAGTTTCCGTGGCCGCCCTTCAAATCTCTGCCGTGCTGTTTAACCAGGAACTGTCATTATTGTGATTGGTTAGGTCATTTAGCTCAGTGGTTCTCAACTGGTGCAGCATCAGGACCCACCATCACCCGGATAAGACAAGCCATGACCCAAAAAAAGTCATCTAGAAAATGAGTGGAATTTTTTGCACTTAAAAACTTACTTTAAATATGTTTTATTTATCCTATTAATTCCACTGACAGATTAGTTTGTTTGGAAAATCAGAATTACTCAAATTGAGACCAAATACACTTTTGAGTTTAGTAATTTAACTTAATGAGTTGTCATTGTTGCAGTGTAATGTGTTTTTTTTATACTTCAGTCAATAAAAGTTGTAAAAGAAATGCTCGCACTTTTGGGTCCGTCCCACCAGCTGAGAACCACTGATTAGCAGATACATGAGAGTAACTACAGTGTAATTAGGGTTTACCTGCGAGGACTGGCCATCAGAGTCTCTGCGCTTCCTGCTCTTGGGTCTCTCTGGACGATCATAGTCGGAGTCGTAGCTGTCGGAGCTGGAGCCGCTCGATGGGGAGTGATGCTGAGGAGAGAGGACATCAAACTTAGGGCGTCTTCATACTTAGGGTGTTTTGCTAAACTTAAAGATCACATATAATGCTGAACAGAAGGAACATTTGGCACACAGACGAAATGTTTCCCCTGAGCGAGCGCCTTGGCAGAGGTCACTCGTACCTTCTATCCATGTATTTATTTCTAGTTTAGTGATTTTTGCACATTGTGTTTATGTCTGACCTTTTCTTTCTTGACCACTTGAACAGTGGTATGACTCGTGTGATAATTATGTACCTTTTGTCTGTCCCTTCTCCTCCGTTTGGACTTCTTCTTGTCTTTGGTTTTCTTGTAACGTTTCCTCGAGTGTCTGTGACTCTTCTCCTCTTTCTCCTTCACCTTCTCCTTTTCTCGCTCTCTCTCTTTGTCTTCAGTCACTTCTGCGGCTTCTTTAGGTTCTTCTTCGATCCCAATCCCTTCATCATCAATTTCTCCGTCTTCCAGTTCACCATCCTCCCTAAATAATATGGAGCACCAGCAGTGCGTCAGTAAACTCACTGCTATATACACTTATTTATCAGATGAACCAATACAGTAATTTCAAATTGGTGTTTAAATTACGGAAAAAAAAAAATAAACAAGAGAAATGATCCCTGATATACAACTTCACCATTTACCATTTCAAAATATGTCAAAGCAAGCATTCTACATCTTACTCTTGTTTAAATTATTGTACATGAATCACCCTCATGTTCTTTTTGCTCACAAATTGCAGGATCTCGCTGCATTTTTACTATTGAAAGCTTTCAACAGCCTGTCGTTTCATCGCGGACTTGTCTCATTTTCATAACACCGTGCAAAGAAATACTGTATGTGCGTACATGCATTAACCTGATTTTGTTCCATTTTAATGCAAATACATTTTTAATTTTTGCTTTAATAGGACATCAAAGTTAGTTTCTAACACTTTTTGTGACCCTTTAAGCGGAACATAAAATGACTCATAATCTAACCACTCTCTCTTCTCATTTATTTATGTAAATGAGAAGTAGAAAGTAATTTGTCAATGCCACAAAGTAATGTGTATCTAAATATTACAGGTGCATACTGCTGGTACAAAATGTACAGTGCAGGTATTGTAAAACATGGATGTATTAACTTTGCTTTGATGGTGCAATAGGCACACAGTTTCTGACCTCCCCAACCCTCTGTAAAAACATTGTTAAATAGGGATCTGGGGTAATGACATCTAGTGTGCTTTATGCTAAAAAATACGCTGAACAATATCCATGTTCTGTACACAACAAAACATTGAAGTATCTTAAGCTATACGGACCTATCTGTGTGTGAAGTGTGGACCAATAACAAGGATTGGTCCCACAACCTGAAAAGCCTCACTTTCTCACCAGTGCAACCCGCCGCAATGCTGGACATGTCCACTAGAGGGGGTGTTACAGCCAGGATGGGCGTGGCATTTACACAAAAGCTATTTGCATAGTCTCCTGCAGATGGCAACAATGAAGACATTATCTGTACCATAACAACACAACAAGGGCCTTTGCGGTGCATGAAAATGAGTCATAACGACGCAGTGATGGAAAGCCAGGCTATTTGGACAGCTTTCTGCATCAAAAAGGCATGCAAGCGAGATTATATTTTTGGAAACCGTGGAGATGTCTCTAAACCCTGTAATTCATGGTTAAAAACATAAGTCACACAAGCATGTAGACCCACAGCACTGAAACGCACAGATGAGCGCATTAAGAATTGTACAAGAATGTTACTCGACCTTTCATCCCCTGCAAGCTCAGAGTCTGTCATGTTTTTGTCAAGAACAGGGGCGGGGGGACTGGAAACAAGGCTCACAGAAGCCATTGAAAAATGCCTTCCCGCTCTCCGGCACAAGAGTGAATTAACACAGTCACTCGAGGAGACGGTGGTTTGTTGTGAGAGATGCAGGAAGATTTCAGTCTGGAAAAAACTCACGGAGTTACATGTCTCGACTGGGAGACAGTAAAACAGACACTCTCCTCTTTCATGTCAATGGCGTTTTAACTCTGTGAGCACTGCTCGATAGCCCGCTTTGCTAATGTCCCGTCCGTTGACAGCTGCCATGGTGAAATAGAACACACGGAGGGAGAAACAGACAGAAATGTAACCATGTTCGTAGATTTCAGCATCTTCATGCGTTTTCTCAACAGGGACATCATCTCAAAATGGCTTCTGAAGTCTGCAGCACATTCACATTCCTCGCCCAAACGTTCGCTCGCGTTTTTATACCCCCCTCGAGATCGACCTAACGTGAGCGCAGCACACCGCGGCTCCCGATTGGTCAGTCGGCAGAGTACATAGACAGGAACAGTTGTGATTGGCTGAGAGCACTGTCAGTCATGCACGTACAGTGTTGAGCGGGGTGTGGGGGCGCTCCTTTGTCAGTATGACATTGTAGTACGCCGTTATGACAAACAAACAGGCAATCAGTCTCTAAGGACTCATTCAAACTGTGGTCATCATATTGTAACCTTATAGTTCATAGCTATGATTGTGTGGCTGAATCAATCTGTTGGTTGGACTGCGCGCGAAAAGTCTGGCGCGCACTGTCTCGTTGCTTCCAGACACAGAGATTATTTATTAGGGAGAGAAGCAAAACTATTCTCTCAAGCCCGTAGTATAGTGCATGCATGAATGAGTGACTGTTGATTTGAAGAGTGTCTTCTTAGCGTTTCTGTTTGTTGTTGTTTTTTTTGTATCTGTCAAAGGCTTTGCACAGTTAACAGGTATTAATTTATCATACCCTTTGTTATGGAAGAGCTATCTCCTTGTTTTGAAGAGTCTCTGCAACAACCTCTATCGCCACCAGGTGTCGTGCTTACACAGTTGATAACTCGGCGGTTATATGAGTTCATAATTTGTTATTACACGTGATAGTAACTTTGAAAGTTAATGTATACTTTCCATGCAGGTCCCTATTCGATTTCAGCGTGTCTAACAATTCTGCCATTTTGTTAAACCTCAGGCAATGCATTATGAAAACGGATGAATCGATTATTATTCAGAAAAAACTCTTGCAGCAAAGTTAATGTTAAGAAAAATCACGTGTGGGACAGCACTGGAGTGCCCACAGGACAGGAAGACCCCGTTATTCATCGGATCCATCTTTCTTTGGCAGTGAGTCGATGGGAGGAGGGATCCCGGCTGCTTTGTGCAGAGCGTGGTGAGCAAACTCTCGTCAAGTTGTGAGAGGAGAGCATCCTTCACAGGCACCTGATGCACGACTCCAAACCTTTGCAGCGCTTTCAACGCAACTGTATGAAACAACTTCGGATTACTCTGAACTGATCACAAATATTAGAGAAAATTGGACTTCAGTTCAACATTCAGTGGCGATGGCACAGTCTCAGCGGTCAATCTATTTACTTGTGTGTTTGACAGCTGTTCTTACCAGTGATGCTGCTGTTCAGGTAAGATATTTTATATTAAGCATATAACCTCTAGCATACATAACCTTGCTATAGTACCTAAAACAATGTGAAATATATGTATTTTTTGTTTTTACTTAAGTAACCCATTGCTGTGGAACATGAAATAGTGTGTAGCCAATATTATTTCATAAATAGTAATGTCTCAGCCAGGTATAATTCTTGGGACGCAGAATTGTAATTTTGTCCAAATTATTCGACATTAATTAAAATGTATTAAAATAACTTTTTGGCCTCACTCAGTGCAGAAAGATTTATATGACATATAAGTTTCTTCTCCTCCACAAGACT
>OMNZ01108040.1:9665-28068 GCA_900303255.1 Lesueurigobius sanzi
ATCGTAGCAGTCTTCATCTGTGCTCTGTAGTTGAAGTGTATGACGTTGAACGCCAGTGGATCTATCAAAAGAACCAGTAGGAGGAGTTTACCTGTAAGTCCCACCTCTCTTTGTTCTAAAGGTTAGAGAAAAACACCGTACCCTATTCACACATAATCCCTGCTCCTTACCTTCCTATTGTCTGAATAGGGTAGGGTGTTTTTCTCTAACCTTTAGAACAAAGAGAGGTGGGACTTACAGGTAAACTCTTTATATAGAACCACTGGTGTTCAAGTTTGCTCAGTGCTGACAAAGCTCTTTAGAGCGAAACATCCTACACTTCAACTACAGAGCACAGAAGAAGAATCTTTGCCTACGATGGACAGCTCCTGTACGACTGAGAACGTACACAGATTGCCCATTGATCGTTAACCCTGGTTCTTCTTCTTTGGATCAGTCTCTATTAATTCCTAGCAAAGACGATGGGCAAGCACAACCTCTGCCACAATAGACAATAGGCTTTCCAAGAATAAACAGAGGAGACTCAAATAAAAAATATATTCTATATATATATATTCTAGATATATTCTGAAGATATTAAAAGTGCTTTCTGCTCCTGTGGACAGATTGAAGAACTGACCTGTAGCCTACCAGCACTTGATGCCCATTCCAGCAGCACCTCTTCATTGGACAGCTCAGCCAGCAGCACAGACACCACCAGCCCACCTGTCAAGAAGAAGCCCCTCGCCCCTCCACTGGGCGGGGCGAGAAGGGCCCTCCTCAAATGGGTCCAACAAACAGCCACAAAGTATACTATTCACGTTAAATTTTTACTTAGAAAACTGTACATGTATTAGTTGTAATTGTGATGTTTTATGCTTTGCTAGGCGTATGGGAATTGATGTAAGAGACTTTGGTCCCAGTTGGCGGACCGGTCTAGCCTTCTTCGCTGTGATCCATTACCTGCGGCCGAATCTTGTCGATATGGAACAAGTTTGGGGGAGACCCAGCAGAGAAAACTTGCAGGAGGCCTTTTCAGTGGCGGAGAAAGAGCTTGGCATTCCTCAGCTGCTTGACCCAGAAGGTAGATGGAGATCACTGACAATTTATCATCGTGAGAGGTGACGACTTCACGTAACCTTACATTATTCACACAGTGGTCGGTAAAGTAACCTAAATCTGTGTCTGAACAGCAGCTAAAGTGGTTTCGTCAAAGTGAAAGAACAAAAGTCTGGAAAAGTTTGCCCACGGTCTATTTCATGCCTAAGAATATTAATCGTCAGTAATGTTTATAGTTTTATTCATGAAAAGGAAAATTCACATCAATTTTTATCACTGCTTTGATACAGGATTATACAACTTTTAGGAAGAAACCTCAATGGCAAAATTTTCAGTGTAACCCCTCCTCTCCCTATATGGATCCCATTCTGCATTCTGGCTGATGATATACTTCAGTGACACCATCTGCGGCTTTTTCACGCCTGCCCTTCACAATGAACTCTGACAAATCAAGCTTGACATTGGCATAATTAAAGACCATTAGGCCAGAAAAAAATTGACGCTTTTCAACCTTCAGACTCCAAACTGGGACCTAAAACCATGGTATTTAAATTTACTTGTTCTTGCTCCTCAGATGTCGACGTAGACAAGCCAGATGAGAAATCCATCATGACATATGTGGCCCAGTTCCTGAAACATCACCCGAAACAGAGCGACCCAGGAGCCCCGCATGAAGACGAGGTAACCAGCTGCCACATTTATTCAGCTCCGGAAATGCTACTGCCCTCTTTACCGCCCTCCATACTCTGTCCTTCGCCTCAGATGGCACAGTCTGAGTGTCAGCTATGAGCTCAATTATTCAAATTTTTTTTGGCAGTTTGTCTTTTATTTTTTATGACGGCAAAATTTTGAAAACACATTTTTGGATATAAAGCAGGGAGTCCACATAAACCGACAGTGCTGATTCTGGTGTGGTGGTGTGCACGCATCCTTTGATCTGATTTATCTGTGTTGATGGTCCATCATGTCGTTCCTGGACCATTTTCTCAATAACCTTTGCTAATGTTGTAAATTTTTACAGTGAATAAAAAGCAAAAACTGATAACTGCTTAGGACTTCTAAAGTGATAGTCCTCCTTAGTTATGATCGACCATTTGGGCTTGTATTTTGATGTAAAGCAGGGCTGGACTGCCATCGGGATCAGCGGCCCAATTAGTTGGCAACATCAGCACAGTTAAGTAGGCGGGCCCAGCCTTAGAAGACACATTCCTCCGGCCCCTCCCGTTTTGTGTTGATTGGTATAGTCCACAGGTCTCTTCGCGGCTCACTGGACTGAGCCGTCCGCGCAGTGCGGGCATTTGTCAAGCTGGGACATGCAGCTGCAGCAGACAGCGTGGTTCATTTTCATGTGGTTGTTGGTTAGCTAAACATTTAATTAAATGTAGGACTGTACTTCGACAAACCACAACTGTTATTAAAAAATATATATTATATATGATGAGCAAGAGCATCAAAAAGATACAAAACAAAGCTGGTAGTTGTGCCAAAATTATGTATTTATTTCCAGCGGCCAGCGCAGGTTCACACAGGATCAGCCCCACTCTGTATCGCACTGGCCCACAACTTCACATTCAAATGAAGTGAAGAGTGTCTGGAGGATGCAGTTACACGGTTTCTCCGCTAGTATTGTCTGGTGCTTTTTATACCTCTCGGTTAAAGGACCTATATCATGCTATTTTAACACTTCCAAACGTCAACTATAGGCATATATATAACAATATTTTTCCGCGCTGGTATTGCCAAAGGTTCAGCAGTCCTCTGTGAAGTGACGATCTCAAACAAGCTGAGGAAAGCGAGCTATCACCGATAAAACCATTTCTGGCGATAATCCTCTTCTTTGGGAACGGTGAACAAAGTCCTATACCCCTAACCAAACACACATTTTCGTCACCTAGACATTTCGTCACAGACACTTTGGTGCAGGTTAGACAGAAATCACTTCAGAACTTGTGAAGAGAGCTGCCGAGATGCAACTCTGAGAGAGTGGGCGTGTATGTTATGGTGCAGGGGCGGTGCTGCACTTCCTCGATGGAGCCTGTCCTTACATGGTTACGTAAGCATGTTAGATCGAGTCGTTTTCCAGAGCTGGGCGGAGCAGCAGCTCAGAAAGCAAGATTCACCAGGATTGCTCAGACATGCGTGCGTGAAGCCAAAAAACGTTTTGGGGATGTTTTTGATGAGGAAATAACATTATAACATGGCTAAAAGCTCAAAAGAGTTGATTCTGCATGATATAGGCCCTTTAACATGCTGCCTTCAGTCAGTTCCCAGATAGTAACTTAGCAATCAGCAGATGCAGGCTGTGTTAGTTATCTCTCTTAACATTTCTCTTAACAATTCAAAGTCTCGCAGGATGGTCCAATGAAACAAGCTTGTGTCATTGGTCCACATGTACAGGGAACAAGTAGGGGTTTTCAGATCCGATCAGGAGGGGAAAGAGCTGGGTTTGATTCCTGGGCCAGACAGCGCCTTTCTATGTTTGCATGTTCTCCCTTGGTCTGCTCTGGTTTACCCTACTACTAAAAATATTTACCACAGAATCCCCTCTCTGGGGACTCCTGAAAAAGAGATTCTTAATCTCAGTGGGACTTTTTTGGTGAAATAAATGTAAAATAAATACATAAAAAAGTCTCATTCAGCTTATGTTTCTTTTGTTCCTTAAACAAGCTCACAAACCTGAAGATTGCTGTATATATTACTTTGTCCATGTCCCTAATTCTTACCTACCTAATCCAAATTATATCTACAAAGGTTGACAGGTCAATTAACATACTAACCCGGGAACAATAGCGAGATGATGGACTGTCCAAAGACATCAGCAAAAAGGGGAAGTCAGATCAACCATGTGCACCACCATGCGTGACTAATTGAGCTATTGTTTTTAAATCATAGATATCTTCAGCCTATTCAGAATATTTTTTTATTGCAAATGTCCAAGATCTTTTCTTGGAAACACGTTGCTCTGTAATTTCCTTCCTTATGTCACCCACTTGTAATAAAACACACATGTCTTTGTGAAATAGTTTTCTTTCACATAGTCTTTGTGTCTCCTATGTCCTTGTCCCTTCTCCTCTTGTGTTGTTGTTCTGGCCTCTGTCCTACAGCAAGGCCTTGCTCCTCGTCATATTACGGAAATGTTGGAGGTAGGTTCATGTGGAGACTTTCTGTACTGTCTCAGGGGCAAGGTTTTCCATTATGTGCTGCCCAAATGACATTACAATCCATACACTCCCATGCTTTCCATCCAAATCAGATTAATTCCTTTTCTATTGGATCACAGAACAGTAGTGCTGCCTACTATACACTGCTTTACTAGGATTAAACATAGTTTGTTCTGGGCATTTATGCTAATGGTGCTTCTTTATCTTACCTGATGTGATATTCCATCCTTGGGGTTTGATAACAACAGGAAGTCCAGCCTAATAAGATGTGATATTACCATTTATTAATGCTACCACCCAGCGCTATGGCCCCTGGTCCCATTAGCATGACAATGACAGCCTCCGGCACTGGCAGGTCATATTGACTTGGCATATTTGATAGAAAGCTTTTGAAGAGATCTTGCTCTGAGGTTAACAGTGGCACAAGCTGCATAGCTGCACTACCCCTGGTTATGTTGCTTTATCCTTTATTTGTGGTACTTCTGTGGCCTCATTTGCTTTGTTCTTTAGTAATGCTTCTTGTGTGCTTGTATGATTAATGATTATGCTACAAATGGCTGCATGATCAAAAAATACATGCACTCTGCGTTGAATATTTTTGATATTCTCTGCTGTCACAGAGTATGGAGAATGAATGAATAATTGAATGTGAAGTGCTTTGGGTGTCATGAACCGTACTAATTAAGTATAAGGCATCATTATTATTATTTGTGAAATCTGTATGCAACAAAATGTTTTATTTGTAATTATGGCAGTGGGCTGCTTATAAACTGTCTATATTATGGTCAAATGTCTGCTTCTCGTACAGCTGTGCTCAAAAGTTTACATACCCCGGCAAACCTTTATTTCACTCATGTGTAGTGGTTGCAGGAAGCCATTTATTGTGTGCCAAATTATGTATGTATTGACAAATGTCCCCGATCAAAAGTTTACATATTGTGCATCTTGAAACAAACATACATTTTTTCAGTGAGTCCAATTTTGTCCGAGAGTCCTGTATTTCAGCTGAAGTGAGTTTTTCTTTCACGGACATTTGAGTAGTTTCTGTTTCATTATGATTTCAAAAGAGTAAACTCAGTTCTTTGTCAAAAGTCCAAGCAGCAACACACACATCCAAAATCCAAACCATTGTGCTATATTTGAAAAAGTAACTTAAGCAGGAAAAAATTGACAAATAGCACTGACACCAATTTATTTATTCACCAGAGTGACGTTTCGGGCAGGTTAGGCAAGACTAAAAGTGTGGCTCAGATACACCTGCATATACACAGTACCTGATTACATAGATCACGTGATCACTTTTTTCCGTGGAAAAGCATAAACATACAATGTACAAGGTATATATATTTTTTACCTACAATTTTTAACAACACAAAAACAATCAGGTTTTCACGCCTTCATATAGAATTGAAAAAAATAGATAATGTGTGCTGGCCAATCCTAGAATGGTCAAGCACAACAACCACATTATATACATATTTACAAAATATACATTATATACATTGTATACGTTCAAAGAGATACCCCGGGGTAGCATAAAAACAATAATAACAACAATACTGCAGAGCCATGTAGAACCCTAAAACACATAGGCTCTGAAGTATGGGCATTAGCATTGAAATGTACATCACAGAAAAGGTTGAAAATCAATCTCCTCTTTCCAATGTGTGTATCCAATAAGTTTCCCTTCTTCAGTTCTTCATATTCTTTCAAGGGGTATGTAAACTTAAAAGGGTATGTAAACTTATGAGCACAGCTGTATACTACTACTACTACTAACCTGCCCAAAAAACTTTTGGATCGCACTCCGTGTAAAACCTTTGGGGAATTTGAAAAGACTGAACACGTCTTAAGCTAAATTGATGATCGCACGAGCTTTTGAGCGCCCACAGTCCTATCGTCATGGTTACTTAAAACCCATTGAAATAATCGTAGGGGGTCCTAAAGCGCCCTGTTTAAGCTGAGTGTTTCTGGCAGCTGTAGAGTTTTCTGACGGGAGACACAGTGGATTAGGAAAACACATGTTTAATCGTACACGCTCCGCTTCCTTCTCCAAATCTCAATCAATTCTTCATCTCTTGTGACTTTTTGCCTCGCTTGCATCTTTGCCGGATTCTTTCCCCTTCTATTCTTCTCTCGATGAGGGATAAGAGAGAAAGCAGGCCAAATCAAGGGTAATCAATAAAAAAGGCGAAACTAGAACTTAATTCATATCCCAGTGAAGTTATTCTCTTGTTAAGAAAACAACAATAAAGAAAGAAATCTGAGCCTTAACCTGAAAGGCAACAGTTCATTCTTTTTTATTTCTCTGCCTTTCAAGTTGGCAGTTTCATCCAGACAACCTTTTTTTTTTGTTTTTTGCCTTGCTTGCTTCTTTGCTCACTGTCTGACCATTTTTTTCCCCCCGCAATCCCCAATTTTGATGTCCAACCCTTGCCTCCCGGCCCACTACAGAGGGAGCAGCGCAAGAGCCTGAGGGAACTCAAAACGTGGCTCGACCAGCTGGATCGAGACGCGGCGCAAGCCCAAGAGACGGAGGCCAATCTCGCGCTGCAATACCAAGTGAGTTACCCCCAGTGTGTGTGTGTGTGTGTGTGTGTGTGTGAGCGTGTGTGTGTGTCTGCGTCTGGCTGCGTGGGGTGAGGGTTTAGACAGGGCAAACCAGGCACAGACGCTCCTATTATTAGCTTAATCAGTGGCATTACACTGCAGGGATCAGACACCAGCAGTCGCACTTTCACTCAATCTGGCTTATTTCACCAGGCCTGCGGATAGGATTCATATTCAACAGCAGCCGCGTGTGGTTTATCCTCATTTCTTTTTTTCTTTTTTGAGTGAGAATGTGGATATAGATAGAGGGCTAGCTGTCAGTGGCAATTAGAAGCGACGGGATAATGAGGAGTTAATTGCAGTGGTTTACAACTTTTAATGATAGCTATTTCACTGGCGAGACTTTGCACAATATAAAGACACATATCCGTTGAGAATGCCTGAATTTTTGACGATTTGGGTCACAGTACAAGTCTATTTATCTCTATCTCTCTATCCCAGTTATTCAAGAGCCTGCGTGTCCAGTTGGAGATGAAGAGAAAGCACGTGGATAGCGCGCTGCAGTCTGCTCAAAAAGACGGGATGCTCACAGTGGATCAGGCTCTGGTCAAGCAGGCGTGGGAAAAGGTATCCAACAGGGTAAGTCACATACAAAGTATGGGCCGCACGAGTTTGCATGTTCTCCCCGTGTCTGCGTAGGTTTCCTCCGGGCGCTCCGGTTTCCCCTACTGCTAAAAACATGTACAATAGATCAAGATGAATGAGAGTGAGAGTGAATGGTTGGTGGTGGTCGGAGGGGGCGATGGCGCAAAAGGGCAGCTTCACTTCCGTCACCACTGAGTGTGGAGTGAATGAATAATGTTTACAGCAGGGGTCTCCAACCTTTTTTACCCCATTAGCTACTTTAATGTAACAAATATGGTAGAGAGCTTCGAGAAACTATGGGAGTTCACCTGCAGCCAAGATGATAACTCAACACAGTCACACTTTTTCTCGTAGTTTGGCTTCCTGCAACTTATACTCAGGTGCGACTTATATATTACTTAATATGCTACGTTACCATACCAGACACCGTTCAGTTTGTTGTTTATGCTTTGTGTAGCTGAATAACCATCAATGTGTTATGTTGGCATACCGTACACCTGTTGTTCTCTATTCTATTGTTATTGTTATAACTTGCCTTTCAAGATGAAATGTCTGTTCTTGGTCGCGGATTAGGCAAAATGAATGTCCCCCAAAAAATGTGACTTATGGTCCAGCGATTTATATACTGTATGTTTTTTCTTCTTCATTATTCATTTTTTGACTACTACGGAACTCTTATAGTCTGGAAAATACGGTATGTGAAAACAACTGTAGTTTCCACTTACTTTACTATATTGCCCTAAATATTTGAAGAGTGGGTTCAACATGTTCAGAACAAGAAGAAAATGATTCTAAAATTTGGCGAGCTCCCGAGCTACTGGTTGGAGATCCATGGTCTACAGTGTAGCGCTTTGAGAAACTTGGTAACTAGGCTTGAAAAGCGCAATACAAATGTAGGCTACTATTATTATTACTTGATTAAAGCAAAACCCACTGTTAAGAGGTCCCAACTAAGCCTATGAAGGGGTATATCAGCAAGGGGATCTGATATAAAAACATTGGTAGCAAATTAATATGAACTATGTTGCACTTAACAAGTATTTCCCCACTTGTTATGGGTAAATAAGGTGTAGTTATTATAAAGTGTTTCCAAAAAAAGATATGTATACAATAGAGGGGGAAGTCAGTTGGACCTGGCATGAATCAAGACTCCACAGTCTTCATACTGATGGCAGGATTGAAGAGGATGTGATGCAGGGTCATTGCTGTTTGAGTCATAGTGATCTTACTCAAATCCTTTTATACAACATAATGAAGCTTTTTTTTTTTACACCAGAAATATCCTCTTTTCTTGTAACATTAATGGTTTATTTGATTGTTCTGTAGCTGGTGGATTGGCACTTGAAGCTGGACAGGTCTCTCCCAGCCCCCCTGGACCAGGTAGGGACTTGGCTTCACCAGGCTGAGGGAGCTCTGAGACAGGAGGTCATTATGCAGCAGGCTCACGACGAGACGGCTAACCTTATTCACAGAGCCCTGGAACAGCACAAGGTCAGACATGCGCCAGATGTTTGATAAGGAGGACATACCGCGATGTTTGCGTTCATGTCCTGAATGTGTGTGTTTAAGGATGTGCTGAGGAGCCTGGAGAGCCACAGACAGGTCCTTCAGAGGATTCACAAAGACAGGAGTGTGGAAGGGGTCCCAGTGCCGCCAGATCAGCTTCAAGACATGGCTGAAAGGTAAAAAGGTCATGACAGCGCATGATAGGATTTAGAATTAGTAGAGGAGAGTTTCGAGCTGACACTGAGCACATGCTGTTGGCGTGTCCGTGGGCAAGACATTTTACATCCATTGGTAAAGCTGGACACACACTAGAGGATTTTTAGCCAGATTTTTAGTCTTTCTGAGTCTTAGGAGGCGTGGCTCAATAAAAACTTTCTCTCATGCCATGATCTGTTGTGGGACTCCTCTGTGTTGTGTGTATGTGTCCTCATGTCTGTCCTTAAAGAACAACTAAACACCAAATCAACTTTTTTTTGCTGATTAACTGTATGAATGGGTGTCTAATAGTGTTGCCTACATGTCTCCATAATTACTTTGACATTTTAGTGCACATTTGTAGAAATCTAACTTTTGTGCTTAAAACCGTCTGTGTGGCGCCCTCTCAAGGGTAAAATTATATGGCATTTGAATTTTTGAGTCTATCACCTTATTGGTTCAACCGGCGATGTGACGCCACAGAACTGATGTGACGTTAGCAGCTCTGCCGCTGTGGGTATATAAATGGCTCCGCGCCCCCGCAGAAGCCTCCAGGCACGCCCCTTTCACACCAGTTTTTGAATTTGGTGGATGGGTGGAGTAAACTTTGGAACAGGGGGTGAGTTGGTCTTTAAGTGTGTGTGGTCTGTGCACAGATTTTTAGTCTCAAAAGATTTAAAATCCTGTAGTGTGTGGCCACCTTAACTCATTTTTTGACAGGAAAGGATAGCCAAATCTTCCAAGTCCCTGTGAAAGTAACTGGATTGCTGCAGCCTAAAAAGAAAGCATGTTTTTAAATGAAATCCACTAGGATCCATGATGTACCGTTGTGCTCAAAAGTTAACATACCCTTTAATCTTTTGGCATTTTTCATAGAATATGGATGATAACAGAAAAATCTCTTTTACCCCTCCTGGTTAGTGGTTGTGCAAAGCCATTTATTGTCAAAGAACTGAGTTTACTCTTTTGAAATCATAATGACCTTCAACAACTGCCAGGAAAATTGTTCAGGAGCAAAGAAAAACTCACTTCAGCTGAAATACAGGACTCTTTGACAAAATTGGTGTTTGTTTCAAGATGCACAATATGTGAACTTTTGATCAGGGACATTTGGCTGGTTACTCTAGTTGAAAAGTGTAAACAAACAGGCTTTTATGACAATAAATGGTTATCATTCATATTCTATGAGTTGCATAACTTTACAGTCAGGGTATGTAAGCCTTTCGCAACAACTGCATATAAAAGTGCAGTGGTTGAGCTCTATTTGATTTGACCATTTCAATTAATATCAGATCAGATGATATTAAGACTTCACTTGTTACGGCAACTCTTTAAGAACACACAGGGGCGGGAATAGTTATGAAATGTGACAGACAAACATGCAAACAGGCATGTTTGTATAATAAAAACAGCACTCATGTTGTCATAATGTTGTCCGTTATTTACAGGATGAACTTTGTTTGCACATCCTCAAGTGTCCATTTGGCTAAGATGGAGTTTCTAGAAAACCAGCACCACATGCAGGCCTTCCTCTGTCTGGCTGAATCTAGACTCAAGACCTGGATCATCAAATACGGCTGCCAGGAGACTGTAGAACTAATGCTCCATAATTACATTGTGAGTCAGAGAACCTGTTGAATAAATAATCAGCTATGGGTACAAAATATGTAAACCAATCCTCTTTTTGTTTAGTTGTTTGTAGAAAAGCAGAGATTCTTTGAAAACTACGAAGCCTTGTTCCAGTCCCTAAAGCGCACCGGTGAGGCTTATGTCAACGCTGATAGCTCAGGTAAGAATTTTTATTGCATTATTTGTCCTTGCGATATATATTTTTTTCATTTTCTCCAGTCGCTTCAGGCGTGAGAGAAGGCGGTGTGTGGACAAGTTAATCTGAGCGCTGACACAAGCAGTTCTCTCACATTGATTTTTAGAAGCTGTGAGTCACACACCAGCCCTTAGTTTTAGATGAAAGAGTCATGACGTAGACCAGGAATCATATTAAAAATTAACTTTAGCAAATGCTTTAACCACTTTGACTTTGATATGCAGTAATTATGGCCACGAAGACAGGTAAAGAAAGATCATGTCACAGCAGCAGCTCTTTGGTGGGTGGGCGGTATGAAATTTAAATTTTCTTCTCAAGTGCTCTGTCCAGCACTTTACCTCCAGCATTTTAGCTGGTTAGAAAAGAGACAGTGTACACAGCATATTTCTGGAGTTTGTTGTTGAATGTCAGACATGATTAGGGCTTATGGCCGGTATTGGAAAAAATAATTAAGGTGATATGTGTTTTTCTAAGGATTATACCGATATTTTGGGTTGTGGTTGGCTGATGCCGATAAGCGCCTCTGACATTTTTGGCCAATATTGAAGCCGATTTAAAAAAAATCTTCTATATAATTCTGTGTTTGATGTTAACTGTGACAGCAGGGGGCGCTGTGTTAGGGCCATAGGGCTGATTTAATCATGACTTTCATGTTTAGTGACACACAATTACCTTAAACGACAAACATTTTTCTTAGACTATTGTATTATTATAATATTTTGTAATAATAATTATAATTTGTGAACATATTGCATATTAGTCTTGTTTGGAGCAGTTTTGACTAGATGACATATTTACTACTGTCATCTAGATTATTCGTCTTATTTCATGACAATTTTTACTGATTCTAAGGTAATCTCGCCTGAAATAGGAATATAAAAAAGACCAATTTTCTTACCCCAATGGCAAATAAATTTATATATAAATAAAAGGAAAGAAGACATCTATTGAAACAAGTCAAAAACACCTGAGAACAAGTGGTTAGAATTAGGTCAAATGAGCGACTAAATCTTAACTCGTCAAAACAGCTCAAATTTTGATATATAAGATGAATTTGGGTCATTCAAACTTATCTATGTATTTATTTAAAGGGACTCTACGGAAGTTAAAAAATAATACATTTTCCACCCCCTACATGCTCCAGCAATGTCCCGCGCTGTACTGTGAGCCCACACCTATCCCACTCAATTGCCACTATAAGCCTCCACCGTCACTCCAAAGTTGCGTGTTCGGGCCGAGGCAGCAGTCATTCACCAGCTTAACATGGAGACTGCAGTTACGCGGACGGCCAGAGGTGGCAGTCACGAGTATGAAAATGATCAAACTCCGTTGAGTCCCTTTAACGAAAAAAGTATTGTTCAGGTCAGGTATCGGTATGGTAAACCAAGTATCGTTAAAACGCTAGTATCGGGGGGGAAAAGAACGATACCCAGGCCTACACATGATTGGTATGATTATTTTACTAATTGCCTTATTGTACTTCCTGGAGCACAGTGTGGCAAAGATTTGTTTTCTGACACCGTCTCTGTCAATGGCTCAATCACCACAGCTCCTCCTCCCAGCTGCTCGGTCTGTCTGCTTTCACAGCCTGATGGAGGGGAGCGTCTGCAGGCTACAGCTAAATGAGGTTCTCCTCCATTCTCAGTGGGGAATACGACCCCATTTGCCAGTCAGGGGCTGCTCCACTTCTGCAGGTCTCTGGGAGCAAACAGGCAGAGCTTGTTGGTTTCATTAAGATTCGGAGGTTGCGTTGCTTGAGGGTATGCAGAGAAGTGGGGTTCTGTAGAGGGCATGAAACCGGGGCGTCTGATGGGACTTGAGTGGCCGGCCCCACAAATAAAATACTCCCCTCTTTGCAATCACACCGTAATGGACCCTGCTGGTAATTAGTTCTCCCCGCTCTGATTGGCTGAGTGATGTCTTCTACGTGTTGTAGTTGTAACTAGGACAGTAGAAGAGAGAGTTATCTGCCAACATGGTCCTATAGGGTGTAGACAGAGTTTACACTATATTGTTTTAGCACTTACTGTACAAGGTGCATGCAACAATACATCTTTCTCAAGTTTTTGAGGTCACATATTTGTCTATGGAGGCATGTGGCTCTGTCAGCCTTTATGTACAGTCCCAAGTTAGTACACCATCTGTGCAGTGTTCACATACTCTGAAACTGCATTTTGGTACTGTTATGTGCAACCATTGAATACATTATGAATAAGATTGGTTACATTAATTCAAGGATTAATTTCCAGCCATATAAACATTATGAACTAGAATCCTAATGTGCTATTTATGCCAATTCAAGTATTATTAAGTGTAGATGCTGCTGTCTGGTATGACATTCGAGTCTGCTACAATGATTAATTCCAGCATCAGTGATTCACATGTGTCTGGGATCTTTGTGCTAGTAACTGAACACAGTTCAGACTGGAAGAGAATCTACTGTTGAACGTCTACTGGCATTGAGCCTTTAAGAATAACGCATTTCACTCTACTTCATCATATTCTTAAGGCTATCTTTGTAAGTTCTCAGTCATACAGGAGTTGTCCATCAGTCTTCATCTGTACTCTTTTGTTGAAGTGTAGGACATTTTGTTCTTGATCCCAAGAACTTTGTCAGCACTGAGCAGACTTGAGACTTGACACGCTCGTGGGTCTTTATGAAATAAAACAGTAGGAGGAGTTGACCTGTAAATCCCACCTCTCTTTGTTGGAAAAAAAAACATCTTAACCTTGCCCTGCTCTGGCCACTGGCCCCGTCTCATTAGCATGACATAGGGATGGTTTCTGTCTAAGGATGTTGTTGTTAATGGATGGATTCTCTTTCTTAACAAATATGGCTTATTTTACTCCACGCTCAAACCATCTAATCTTAGCTTCGCTGTCTTCAAATTAGTGAGTGGCGGCTTTGAGATGGAGATATACAGCCGACTTAGAGGTGAACTCCTCCTATACTACTGGTTTCTTCATAAAAGACCCAAAAGCGTGTCAATTCTGCTCAGTGCTGACGAAGTTCTTGGGATGAAGAACGAAACGTCCTACACTTCAACTACAGCGTACAGATGAAGACTGAAGAATCTTTGCCTACGATTCTTATGGTTACATACTGTATATTTGTCTATGCCGTAGTGGAAGACGGTGAGCTTGGGGTGCGTCGTTTCATCCGGGAGGTGGTGACCCAGTGGAGGAGCTTGTCGATGGAGGTGCGCAGTGTGAGGAGTATGCTGGAGGAAGTGCTGTCCAACTGGGAGAGGTACAGCTCCACTGTGGCCTTGCTACAGACCTGGCTCGATGACGCAGAGACAGCCCTGTGCCAGCCAGAAAACACCAAACGGGTACGGGTCTAATTTTGCTCAAAATACAGAGCCCCCTCCATTTTAGTCCATTTCTAGATGGGCTAACATCTTACTTACTTAAATGCTAAACCAGGGCTGTGTCCGAATGTCCACACTATTCCCTAGATAGGACACTATAGTATATAGTAGACACGCCATTTTGTTGGGGTGTCCGATGGCCAGAGAGAAAAAAGTAAACAGCCCACAACAACCGGACCCAACACGGATGAATGAAACACTCCAAACGCTGCAGAAACGATGAAGAAATCCCCTTTAAATATAACCTGCTACAGAGAAAACTTACTAATGTTATTATTAGCTTGAGATCGATAGCTTCTCTTCTCTGGCAAAATGCAAAAATCCAAGCCATAGATTTGCAAACTTTACAGCAGATGTAGTAGACTCATCTTGTTGACATTTCAGACGCGCTGCTCCCTACTTTCTCCTCCGCAGATCACGTTACTGCGGCGCTCGGGTCACATGATCAGCGGCCAGGACAAAGCAGTAAGAAGAAGTCCTAATCTCATACCTGGGCTGTGTCTGAATGTCCAGTCCACCCTAACCCCTAACCTTTTCTATTTTTACTATACTACTATGAAATGTCAACAAGATGAGTGCACTGCAAAACTCTGCTAATAATGGATTTCTGCAACCAAGACAGACCAAATTCAAGAGACATTTTATTATTTATGTATATACAGTATATGAGTCAGTCAGAAGTTTTACTCAACATGGATTTTACAATAATGAAGAAAACTGCTTGGATTATTGCATTTTCCTGAGAAGAGAAGCTATTGATCTCAAGCTAATGGTAAGCAGCTAACATTAGCAACTTTTCCTGGTAGCAGGTTATATTTAAGGGGGATTTCTTCATGAATAATCCACAACACGCCACGGAAGCCATGTTTTCATCCGTGTTCATCCATGTTGAGTCCAGTCGCTGTCCGCTGTTTACGTCCGATGCTTCCGGTGCATTGTAGTGTGGACACTCGGACACAGCCCAAGACTGACATAATAGTAATGTTTTGTTATTTGTTATAAATGTATGTTCTGTTATGGTGGACAGCGGAGACCTATGTGACACATGATTACATTCTATCTGTAGCACATCAATAATAATAATTTTTAACACTTTTTGTCCTCATGTGGACAAATAGTAATTTTCCACATTTTGCTGGTAATTTTATTCAGTAAAATTGAGTCTTTATATGAACATCTACTACTTCAGCCCAATTTCAAGTATTTAGTCATCCAAGTGTGATCCTATTAGCCATCTCCGTTCTAGTATCAAATGATCTCTTGTCTTACAACAGCCACCGAGGATACTCCACTATTGCCATGGTTACCTCCGATTCCCGCCCCACCAAGGATTAGGCAGCTAATTACCCCCGTTTTGTATTGTCCTTTCCTTGTTCCCGCTCTTTTGTTTCATTTTTGATTAGCTCTTTTTGTTCTGTTCAGGTTCATTGTGTCCCTTTTTTTTGTTAATTGTTAATTTCTCTTTGTCTCCTGTCAGTCTGTCTTTTCTTAAAAAGTGTGTCTCTATTGTAGGAGTTTTTCAGGAATCTGAGCCACTGGATGGATCAGCACGCAACCATGAACGACGCAGGGAATTTTCTGATTGAAACTTGTGATGAAACCGTATCTCTTGATCTGAAGCAGCAGCTCTTGCTAATGAATGGACGCTGGAGGGACCTTTTTCTCAAAGTCAAACAAGTAATTAAGAATGGTCACAGATTGCAATCCATATCATTTTTACACAGTAGGCCTACATTATATGAATCTGTTTTCAGTATGCCCGTGCTGATGAACTGGAAAAATGGAGGAAGGATCATTTAAAGGCCATTGCAGCTCTGAAAGAACTACTGGATACAGCAGAGGCCAAACTTAATGCACCAGTGAATGTGTCTTTCCTCAACGTGAGAGGGTTTTTGCAGGATGCGGAGGTAGGAATCACTCTTCACCGAAATATGCTCACTTTTTTCAGGTTGGACAGGTTGTATACAATATAGCCAAATTAAAACACATCAAATGGTTTCTAGGCAGCAGATTATTTGCTTGGGCTTCCCACAAATGTGAATTGCCATGAGTAAACATATTTGATGTCATTTTGTTTATACAGTTTTGCTTGAATGTCAGAACTGGCAGAATGTCAGAGTATGTAAACGCAAAATCCCATATTTCACTCATAGTTAGTGGTTGTGTGAAGAAATTTATTGTCAAAAAAGCTGTTTATTTACACTTTTCAACTAGAAACTAGCCAAATGTCCCTGATCAAAAGTTTACATATTGCGCATCAGGACTTGTCAGAGAGTCCTGTGTTTCAGCTGAAGTGAGTTTTTCTTTGCTCCTGAACAATTTTCCTGGCAGTTGTTGAAGGTCATGTAAACGTTAGATCAGGGACATTTGAGTAGTTTCTGTTTCATTATGATTTGACAATAAATGGCTTCGCACAACCACTAACCATGAGTGGAACAAAAGATTTTTGTGTTCTCATTCATATTCTATGAAAGATTAAAAGGGTATGTAAACTTTTGAGCTACTCTCAAAATCAAAATCTTTCTCAAAATCCTCAAATTCACAAAAATACATCATAATCTTGATAAATAAATCTGACGATTCTACGTGAGTAGTTTTGGGTGACCTCTTGTGTCTATTTTTAATCTCAGAACACAAAGCAAAAGGTCGCAGCCATGGAAACGCAGTACAAACTGGCCGCCCGCAGCGCTCAACTCCTCACGAAGGACGCACCACAGGACGAAGCCGCACGGGTCTTGGCGACTATGGCCACAGCCAAAAGTCAGCTGAGTAAGGTGGGTGTCCTGAAGGCACACAAGCCGATAGCAGGGACCCCCTTCAGAAATCACCATACTGCTTAATTACACGCATAGACTCTCTGTGACTGGATTCAATGGTCTATTAAATTTGTCTGCAGGTGAGAGAGCGCTGTCCCTCCCTCGTGAGAGAGTGTCATGTCCTGTTGCCACTGTTGGAGGAAATGGAGAAACACATCGGTGCCTTTTACCAGGCCCTGGAGCGGGCAAGCTGCATCACGTCACCGGAGAGAGAGACCGAGCCCCACAGCCAGACGCAGCACAAGCACAAGTGGCAGGTTAGTTTTGTTTACTGTCTTTTTATCCTTAATATATATCCGGTAATATTTTGGTTCAGTAGAAGAAAATAACACTTCCAAAATCCGCTTGAAATGATATTGCACGCTTTATAAACAAAACCATTTCTTAAGTGCTTAATATTTATTACAGTAATATCATTCATAAAATCACTTTAGCACAAATTTAGTATGCATCTTCAACCCACAATGCTATGTGACTTGAATTTTTATCTTGGTATTCACTACTGCTCTACACTTTGCAATTTTGTTCCTTTGTTCCTACAGTATATTGTCAAATCTACCTTTTTTCTGCTGCGTCTTTTCGCCAAGGCCAAACTTTTTTTATCTTGTAGTGACCTTGAAAAGGCCATACATGCTTTTATCAGTTCACGCATTGACTATTGTAACTAGGGATGCACCGATACCACTTTTTCTCAAACCGATACGAGTATGAGTACTTTGATTTGAGTACTTGCCGATACCGAGTACCGATACGAGTACAAGGCATTTTCTTCAAACATACATCTTTGTAGTTGGGTTAAAGTGGTTAGTTCTCATTTCCATTTACTGGAGTCATTTATCAATTATAATATTACTTTTAAGTTTGATCAGAATTATACAGTTAAAGTAAAGTTATTTAATTGAATATAATATTTGTAATAAGCATGTGTAATGATGTGTTTTGGGTCTCACAATTTTCATTTCAGATGAAAATTATAGGAAATATTTATGACCTCATTGTACACACTGTTCATATCCAAAAGTTAAATAGCCTGTGTTGTATTTGTATATAATAGTATGTAGATGGTTACTTATTATTTTAACTAGACTGGCTTCATTTAGCCTCCCTACAGCTGGTGGTTGATTATTTTTTATCTCGCGCTAGCGTGTTAGCATAATATTGGATATTTTAGCTCCAGGAGCAGCTAAATGTTAGTCAATATGGACATGCTACACCTCGTTCAAAAGCTGTTCGCGAGGCCGTTTTAGTCGCTGGGTTTATTTTACAGATGCATTTAGTCCCTAAGCATAATACGCT
>OMNZ01108041.1:0-15546 GCA_900303255.1 Lesueurigobius sanzi
AATATCCACCCAAAAGTAATAATACATAATTCGCCAGCTTTTTGTGATTTAAAATCTAGTTTTTCTTACCCTTAGATGCTATCCGCTCCACAGGATTTAGCGTCGTTTTCCTCCACTCATTTGTCCAAAATATTTTCCATCAAGTAAAATCGTGTGGTGGAGTGAGCCATCATCAGCATCGACATTATAGTTTCCGTTTTTGCTCAGTTTCCTTTTCAAAAAGTCCAGCGATATAAGCACAACCTGCGGCATCTTTTTATCAACCTTTTTAACGTATTCCCTTGGCATTTTAGCTCGGACACGGCCAGCGTGTTAAGGTTTTGCTGCTGCACACGTCCCTGCCTTAGCCAGCATTACCACACGGTCCGTGGATAGGGTCACGGGGGGCTCGCTAAAATACAACTAAATAAATATCGGTAGAAAGAAAATCAGTATGTGTGTGCAGCAAGATATAGGCCAACAGGAAGCGCTTATTTCTAAGATTATTTTGACAACTTTGGAAAGTCTCACGTTGTTTTGGACGAAGCTTGAAGGCGCGGCGCGTACCTTTCCAACATGGGCATTTGTGAACGCGCTCACAGGGGCAAAAGAGAGAGGCAGCGGTCGGACACAGCGTGAACCTCTGGCATCGCACCGCGCCCCACTATTTGAGAAGGACTGTGTTACTGGGATAAAGGCGGGGAGCACACGGGGAATAAACACCAGCTTTATATAAGTGTACTGCTAATGTAGTAGCGTTTAGTACACTGTCTATAATAGCCTCATTTAGAGATCCCTTATTTATTTTTTTTAACTGATGACCGACAACATTGATCGGCTAACGTTGATACGGTCAACCACCGGTCAAACGGTCATCGGTTAACATCCCTATTTCAATATATATTCGAATATAGAATATTCGTTGACAGCCCTACTGTGTATCGAGGAGCGTATCTTATCGCCAGGTTCTCAAAGGTACACAGCCACGCTTCTGTCCATCTACCCCAGTAAATGTGTCGCTCCTGTATCTGTACTTTTACTTAAGGAGGAAAATTGAGTACTTCTCGCACCGCTGGAATTACCTAGTGGGAGGATTAGCAGACTATGCATGTTTTTGGATTGGGGGTTTTCTTTGTGGCATGTTCGAAGTCCTGACCCAGATCTTCTCTCTAGTCTCAGCTACCCAGGGTTGGAAGGATAAGCCAAATGCAGAGACACATTTTTCCACTGGAACATTTAACATCAACATGGGGTTGATGTTAAACATACGTTTAACATCAACCCCAAAGTTTTATGTGAAATGTGTAAACGACACAAACAATGACATAAACTTACTGGGACCTTATCTTTTTGGATGCTTCTTTCCAGGCATAGTAATTTGGCAAGTCACACCTAAATCATTCATGGAATAAATAATGCAATGTAGGTGAATCCAACCACAAAACCTTCCACTAAAATAAAAAAAACTAAGAGTTCTGCAATGGGCAAAATATAAAAGGTGAACATGCATGCGAAAAGCTGAGAGTGAGCGAGCAGAGAATGAAGGCTCTCAGATGTGAATAGACTGAAAGTGTAGCTTTTTATAGACCCGGAGGCTTTATTGAGCGGGGAATAATGTGTGACAAGCAGCAGGTATCATGTTAGAATTTGAGACAGGCAGAAATGTCAACACAATGTCATGATTTATATTTGTAAACCCAACAGCCAAAAATTAAAATGCAAACCGATGGGGAAGATGAAAACATGTGCCTATGTGCTACATTTTCCTCTGATGAATGAATTATACATCAGATGCATTTGACTTGACTTTGAATTATCAAATTTATCATCATTTGGGTTATCAACATTCCTTTCAGCTTGTATTCATGGGCATTTGATAATATAGTCCATGAAGGTGAATTGTAGGTTGACTGTCGTGTACTTATTGTTATGAGGCTTATGCTTTTAAGTACTGTGAGTTAGTAAGTCCTCAGAATGGATATATTCATTATTGTTGTACACATTACTAATCATTGCTGTATTATTGTCGTTATTGCAATATTTGATGCAATATCTATATCACAAGAAGCCACAGTATATTGCAAAATTACTCTTCCATGTAACAACGATATACAGTACATATTTTGCTTAAATAGCCAGAAACGGAAACACATGGTAACTTCAAGATGTGCAGTTTTTAGTCATAGTTTTTCTGGTTTTGTTACATTAATCATTCACTTTGGTCCTGATTTAGTATTTTTTAAAGTCTTATGACTTTGACACATTTTGATAAAAACAGCAGCAACAAAAAAATGCTCAAGATTTTGGTTTTCATTTAATGGAACTTACTTAAATCATTATCACAATATTCAAGACAGCAAATATCACTATCAATAGTATTTTTGTAAAGATCTATAAATTAGCCGCATCATTGTACAGGCCGCAGTGTTCAAGGCGTGTGAAAAAAGTTGTAAATTAGTGAATTTCTCCATTGTGAGATCAATGAAGTCTTATTTTCCCATATTGAATGGCATAGCCTTATTTGAAATCATTGCATTGGTCTGAACAAGCATAACATGGTATTTTAAGTTTTCAAAGAGAGAGAAATTAAAACGGTCAGCGAAATACAGGACATGGCCGAGCACAACAAGAGTAACTATTGAGTTTTGGCATTAGCGTCTGACGGACCAATTTGCAAAAACCAATATTCAGCACCATCGTCCTCTGAGGCTCCCAGGTCTAAGAATAGCTCGGTGAGTAAGAGATTTGGAGTTTAAATTAGCCACGTAGCTCAGATTCCTGTTTGAGCTGGCTTTCAACAATTGGAAATACAACAAAGACAAATGCTGCTGTGAGGATATTGAAAACATTTGAACATAAGTGTCTGGTCTGTGTCTGAAGTGAAATCTGTTTAGGGTTGCACGGTTTTGGGAAAAGATCTAATTCCGATTTTCCTGGCAAGTATTGCAGTTGGATTGATTAGATTGAAAACTTATATAGTATTTTGAGAGAAGACTGAGATATAGACTGGTAAACGAACTGATCGCATGCATTGAAGAACATATATGTTTTAGTTTAGCAGGTTTTTATACTTAAGAATCCTTAAAAGTTGTATTTGCTTTACAATCGCGATGTTGGGGATTTGCCATTTACAACCATTCAAATTGCGAATGACTCTGATTCAGAGATTCAAAAATGAAAGCTATTTAGATCTAGATTAGTTTTAATGACTCAAAATCCAGAACATGAATCTAAATTTGAGCTGTTTTGAATAGTTAGTATTTAGGCCATTTTAAGCTTTGCCTTGAACAGGGCCATGTCTGTGATGGCGCGTAACTCAATGGGTAACGAATTCCAGCATTTGGGACAGTAACATGCCACAGCGAAAGCACGATCACCTCACTTTTTGCAGTGAGACCTGGGCACCTCTAGCAATTGCTGTGTTGGGGATGATGAGGGTCAGAATCGGGAGCCAGTGTGATGTGGTCATCTTTGCGCGAGTTGGTGAGGAGGCGGCCAGCAGCATTTTGGACGTTGTAGCAAGTTGTAGTCTGTGTATGGAGGCCTGACTGAGTCCAATGTATAGAGCGTTGCAGTCGTCCAATGCATGAATGGTTTTTCCAGGTCGCAGCGGCTCAGGAAAGACTTAACTTTTTAGCAAGTAGGCGAAGCTGAAAAAAACTTGCCTCAACCACGGAGTCAATTTGTTCGTTACAACATTGTAAAGAGCCTATAGTTTAAAATTGAGGTGAAGGGGAGCTGAAAATTCCACACTGCCATCCATGGTAACAGTCAAAATGCAGATTTCTGTTCTTGGTTTATTGCTAATTTCTCTATAATTCCTGGGCCAATCCACATGAAACAAAAAATCACAAACTTCAATATCTTCTCTGTCAGCATGTATGAACTATGGTCGAATTATTTGCACATAAAGGTGTCCCGAAGTGGAGGCAATATTCAAAAACATGTGCATGACGTTGGCCAGTAGAAAGGACATTCAGCCATGAGAATAATATGGCAGGTTAGTGAATCCAATCACTAACAAATAATGATCAAGTACAAGATCAAGTTTCTCTCTCATTGTGTTGTATTGGCACCTACCTTCCAACGGAAATATAATACTTTTGCCAGTTTTACTTTCTTATTCCATTGAGCTTACTTCAGAACCAGTCAGAAATGTCATGAAACAAGCCAAATAATTTAGATGACCGTAGTAAACACAGCATGTCTAATCAAGCTGAAACTACTTGGAACAAGATCTATATTCTCAAATCAATTCAAACCCTTGCTTGATTTGCAGTTTTTGTCGTGCGTTGACTGCTCACAAAACTCTTCACGAGCCGGTATACATTTTCTGTATAAAAGTTCTCGACATCTCTGCCAATACAGTTTGAATTTTGATTGACGCTCGCGCAAAAGCTGCACGAGTTTTCAAAAGGAGTCCGAGCGCGCCGGAGACAGTGTCTTGTTTTTTGGGCTCAGTCCTGGACCCTGTCAGGAATGAAGAAGGGAGCGAGTGGACGATTTAAAGACTTCGGAGAGAGTGTGAATGCCAGCTATTGTAGGAATGCCGTAGCAACACAGCGACGGGACAAGAGCGGGGGCGGAGGGCGTGGAGGGAGGAGGGAGTGGAGGGAGTGGAGGGGTGGTGTGTGTGTGCTGCTGGGATGGGGGTCAGGGAGTTTTAGTGGCTCGCTCCACTTGGGTTGCTCCTTGTCAGAGTGTAGCGCTTAAATCCGTGTCGACAAATGGCAGCGGAGCAACTTAAATTATGAGTTAGTTTGCCGGGGTATGGACACGCGCCTCACGCCGAGTATCAGCACATCAGACTGAATGAGTCAAGGGGAAATCCAACCCCCCCCGCCCCCTCTATTCATGCAAAACACTGCAGGTGAATATGGGAAAAATATAAATTGTGATATCAATTAGAAACTTTTGCTGTAGATTAATGACATCAGTCTGAGAACAAAATGTATTGCAAATTTTCTGTCATTTTATGTTTTCATACAAAAATTGGGGGTTATATGTTTAAAAATGGCCAAAATTGACTATATGTTACAAAATCTGAATAATGGATGGAGCCAGGTTTAAATTTATGATTATATTTTGTTGATATATTAGCTACAAAGACTTGTTCAGAGGGGATTTAGAATATTTTGGCTATTTTTTTTTTGCTTAAACTAGTTATAAATGAATGTAAAAATTCGGATTTCACCTTGTTTTTTGGGATTCAAAATTCAATAAATCAGACTACAAATTAAATATTGCAAAATCCCTCTGAACAAACCTTCTAAATAGTGTTAAGTACAAGACTGGAAAGTTTAATGGCTGTAGGAGCTACTAAAGTAGAGATGTTGTTGCAAGAGTGTAAGACAAATGCATTTCTCGAAATTGGCCTTTGAGGTTTTGATTTTCTGTGTAAATCTATGATAAAAAGTCCAATAATTAAACACTTTATTGTGAAGATTTGGCTTTTTTGTTTGTGTTTCCGGCTGAAAGTTTATATGTAAAGAGATTAAACTGGCCGAAAATCAGAAAATGAAAAAAATATATAGACTACTTTTGCCTGTTGTGTCCCACAAACCTTGTAAATTAATACAGAAAATCCAACGCAATTTGTTTCAGAGTCAGACTGGGGCTGAATAAGGACTAAATTACGGCATTCATGACAAAACTGCACTAAAACAACACTGAACTTTCAATAATGTATGTTTTTATGCATTTTTGCTTTTGAAAATGAAAGCAAAGATACCGTAGGTTAACCTAAGTCTGATGGAGATCCTCGGAGATACTGTCATGATTTTGGTGTTTTGTAACATGGATATTGTGAGTGTACTGCAATAACTATATATATAATGTATTTCAGCAGTCTTAGTACATTAAATGCCAGCAATTAAACATGACACAGTG
This sequence comes from Lesueurigobius sanzi, assembly GCA_900303255.1. Taxonomy (NCBI): domain Eukaryota; kingdom Metazoa; phylum Chordata; class Actinopteri; order Gobiiformes; family Gobiidae; genus Lesueurigobius; species Lesueurigobius sanzi. The sequence goes on from OMNZ01108041.1 coordinate 5,869, forward strand.
TTGTTTACCTTCACAATGTTGGAAATCCACCGACCACTTCCACCTACTCTCAACTCACAATATCTTGATGACACTTTTTCTCTCTTTTGTTCACCAAATAAAATGTTCCATGATAGAAGTTACACCTTAATGTTGAGCCTGAAATCTTAATTAAACTAAATTTGTTTTTCTGTCTTCTCAGGATCCTGCTGGTATTTTCGAGCTGGTTGAGCTGGTTGGCAACGGCACATATGGGCAGGTGTACAAGGTAAGCCTGATGCAGAATTGTATTTATTTATTTGTGTGTCGATATCCCTCAAACGTCATTTTGTAACTTTACCTTCTGTGGAGTATAATGCGTTATCGTGGCGTCCAGTGGTCATTTATGCTTAGATATATGCTGTTAAAAACTCACGAGCGCCATCTTGTACGCTTTAGTATGTGATGGTTGATTAAGAGAAAACATTTGTATTTGAACTTGAATCAAAGCTTCCGCGACTTCACTTTCACTTGGCCTGTAAGTCTCAGCCTCACTGTGACCTAATTCTTTTCCTGCCACGGTGCTAGAGCCAGAACTTTCTCAGATGCGTAAGGTCTAAGGTAATCCAATGTTGCAACAAACACCGAAAGTGATAGAGACCGTGTTTTTCATCACATGACTTATAATTCTTTTCGTCTTGTTGCTGTTTTCAGTCGCAGCACCTCATTAGCATTTCCTCTCTCATCTCAGTGGGGGGGCAGCGGTTTGCACCCACGGGAGCCTCGTTGTGAGGTGCTTTTGGGGAAGTGTTGTGCAGAGAGCTGTTCTGTGTTGGTGGCCTTGTGACATGAGTGTGGTTTGAAGACGTTCGCTGTCTCTGGGCCTCAGCTGTTTCCTGCCGACATGTTAAAACCATAGTTGTAGTTTCTGTACTTCCTCTTGGTGAATTTATAACCTATTTAGTGTTTCATCATCTTATTAAAGCCTCAGCAGGATGTGACACTGTGGTGCAGTTGGCTTTATCTAAAAAAAAAATATGTTTCAAATATTTGTTTAAAGTGCAGAGCCGGTAAGAGGAGACATAACTTTTTAAACAAGAGAGTATTTAGACATACTGTGTTGATAAAAATATTTCTCTGAGTGGTGGGTTGCGCAAGCCAAAAAAATAAACTATTGAAAATGTTTAAAGTCTATTTACACTGGTGGCCTAAAGTTTACATACCCTTTTAATCTTTTTCCCCTTATTCATCAATATAACACAAAAATATTTTTTCCCACTCATGGTTAGTGGTTGTGCGAAGCAATTTATTGTCAAAGAACTGAGTTTACTCTTTTGAAATCATAATGAAACAGAAACTACTCAAAAGTCCCTGATCTAACGTTTACATGACCTTCAACAACTGCCAGGAAAATTGTTCAGGAGCAAAGAAAAACTCACTTCAGCTGAAATACAGGACTCTCTGACAAAAATGATGTTTGTTTCAAGATAAACAATATGTAAACTTTTGATTAGGGACATTTGGCTAGTTTCTAGTTGAAAAGCGTTTTTTGACAATAAATAGCTTCACGCAACCACTGACCATGAGTGAAATAAAGGTTTTTGTGTCATCATTCATATTCTATGAATTTTGGCCACAACTGTAAATAAAAGGTACTAAGTAGTTTTCATCATGAATTTAGTATTATAAGCTTCTTTCGTTCTTATTCAACAATAATTTGTGTGAAAATATACACAATTTGTGTGAAAATATACACCATTATCCGAATATTATTCGGATAATGGTGGGTCCCCACGCCGTTCCAGTTGAAAACCACTGATCTAAAGGACTAGCAAAGTTTATAGCCGACCTATTCGATTGGCGGCCAGGTCTGGCCTGCTAAACAATCTGGTCTGGTCCACTGGCAAGTTCCTTTGAAAATAATTAATAATGTGACTTAGTGTATATAGTGTAACTGAGGAAGCTCTGTTCCTTCTTAAACAGAGGGAAAATAGCCTTATTAACTTTACAGTGCTTCCATTTAGACTTTAGTAGAGTCAGCACTCAAGAGTCCAACAGCTTAAGTAGCCATGTGGTTCTGTTATACAGTATGTATAGTGTCAGGCCTTCAAAATAATAGGCTACAATATAGAAGTACATAGAATGCCAATGGGGCTGAAATAATCGTGACAGTTATAGTACTGTATCTACTGATGCTTACTGTGCATCAATAGATACAGTACTGTGCATGAATAGCCCTGGTTTAGACAAGACTCCGCGGAGACGAGATGTTTAGCTCAATACAAAGGACACACTTTCTCAGAGGTCTTTATAATTGAATTGAAATACAAATGAATTCAAAAGACACTCAAATAAACACGCCAGAGTAAATATAAGCCACTACCAACCACCTCGGCCAGTGAGAGCAGCCTTCTGGCCACGCGCACACGTGTTTAATGGACCCCCGAGTCAAGGTTAGCCCGAGATGGAGAGGAGGCGCGCTCGCCGGTGATTGGATCAGACGAGAGGTCGCGCAGAGGTCGAACACGGCTTCTCCGCGCTCCTGGAAATAATCTGACAGCCTTGCGCGTATACGGGACAAGGAGGCGAAAACACGGAGCGATCGGGAACAGGAGAGCCAGTGTATCCGGTTATTGCTGACGCGACGGTCTTATGCTGAAAGTCACGGCTCATTTGCTGGCTGACATTCAGACGCTCCGCTCCTGTGCGTTATACTGAGCTGCACACATCGCTCCCGGCAACAGGACCGGCCGGCTGATGCTTTTCCATTCATTGTGGAGTTGTACAAGTGTAGATGCATAAAGGACACACTATTCAATCGGCTATAGCCTACTTAGCTGTCTAAAGGCCCATTCCCTATGTGTGTGGATGCATGTGTGTCGTGATGAGGATTGTCAACTTTGGATGTCTTCAAAAGTGCTTTTTAAATTAAAGGCATCATTATCATTAGATCTGCCCAGTAGGGATGGGCATTGATAAGATTTTATTGATATCAATGCCATCAATAATTTTACCTATCGATTTGAAACTTTAATTGATTGAGTTTTTTTTGGTGACATAACAAACGTAACGCTGCACATGGTTCTTTTGGGACCTGGTGAAAAACTGGTTGCCATTTCCTCCTTTTAAATGTTGAGTTTGCTCCGTTAAAAAAGCCTAGCAGAGACTTTAATTTCTGAGGCTTCTCAAAAGGTATGGCTTGTCTCACTCAAGCCATACCTTTCACCACTCATCAATTTTTACCGGTATACAATCCAAAATGTGCTGATGGGGTTAGGGTTAGGGTCTGTTGGTGTGGTTTGGCAATATCACATCACATGACCTCTCCTGAAGAGGACAGTAAAGACTGCATCCAGGATTATTGGATCCCCTCTGCCTCAGATACAGGACCTGTACAACAAACGCTGTGAGAAAATGGCTCTTGGAATCATGCAGGACTCTAGTCATCTCTAGTCATCCCACAAACTCCTTCTCATCTCCCTCCAGGGAGATGTTTGCAGACCCTCAGAACTCAGGGCTCTCATTTTAGAGACAGTTTTTATCCTCAGGTGGTGAGGCTGAACATTAGCCTCAAGTAGGGCTAAGGTTGCTTCCATGTAAATGAAATGTATGGTTTGTTTTGATGTGTTATTTTTTTCCTGTTTTTTATCTGTAAAATTAGGACATTTTTTATTCAGCAGAGAGAGTGCCAGGGCAAAACTTTTTCATTGCTTAGGGTACCTTGTACTTTAATGCACATGACAAATAAACTTGAAACTTGAACTATTCACTACTGCTCATGAGAGTTCTAAAATTCTCATGGTTAACCTACCGTGAACTTAACCGCGCAATTGCAAAACCGGTTAATCTTGACATCCTTGTCCTTAGTTTAGCTGTTCATACACACATTTTATTTCAAGTGTCAATGCTTCTGAACTTGCGTAAGAAATGCTTTTCAACAAGTGTCGCTCATTAAGTTTTACCTGTTGAGCGGAGCTTGCGGAGCAAATGGAAAACATGGCATTGCTGTAATTTAATGCCACGCTGGTGAGGTGCAGGAGCATGTTGCTTGCATTACCACATGGAATGTTTGTCTCGTTTTGTAAAATAGAGCCACACTTTAGACCACTTCTTCCTCTCCATTTTTGCTGCTTTCTTCAACGCACTGTCACGCTCAACTCTTGACAGTATGTCATTGCGCACACATGTGTCTAGCCCCGCACTATGGGATGCAAAAAGAGTGTTTTCAGAGCTGGAGCATTGATAAGAGGGATTGATAAAGAAGTAGACATACGGTTCTCCTGCTTTGCTCAAACAGAACCGGGTCTACTTGGAGAAGAGGTTGTTGATTCCCATCCCTACTGTCCAGATTGTTTTCTTAGGGTTAGTCACTGCAGTTCAATTACAAAAGGAAAAACATAGAGCATTACCTATTAGACTTTATTTTTTAGTAGCTGCATGTTTAGATTTCTGTTGTTCAGGATGTCCGCGGGTTCTTAATTCAAATTAACCAAAATTAAGACCCAAAAAAGTATGATTTATTAATCATCATATCTCAAAGATCAATTGATTTAATTCTATAAGGTAGTAGGTACTTTTAAGCACAATCCCTTTGTGTAAGTTCTCAGTCGTACAAGACTTGTCCATCGTAGGCAAAGATTCTTCAGTCTTCATCTGTACTCTGTAGTTGAAGTGTAGGACGTTTCGCTCTTCTTCCAAAGAACTTCGTCAGCTCTGGGCAAACTGGAACGCAAGTGGAAGCTATTTTTGTAAAAAAAAAAAAAAAAAAGCCCTTCTATATGAACAGGAATGGGGGCCTTTGCTTTAATTGCATCCTGTTTATAGCAGCATCTTCACCCGAAACCAGCCCTCTGTCAGGCTAATTAGGCTGAGTCCAGAGCTTGACTATAGAAAGGTGAGAACTAAGCCTTAGAACTAAGTCCAGGGCAAGACAATAGCAAGATAATGAGCAGTGATTAGGTGTGAGTAGGGTCCTTGAGACAGAGACGGACAACAAAGGTGTTTTTCTCTAACCCTTAGAACAAAAAGAGGTGGGACTTACAGATAAACCCCTCCCACTGGTGTTCAGGTTTGCTCAGTACAGACGAAGCTCTTTGGATGAAGAGCGAAACGTCCTACACTTCAACCACAGAGTACAGATGAAGACTGAAAAATATTTGCCTTTTACGCACAATATATTACTAAAAATAACTGTATTTTAGAAGCCTATATTTACCTAAAATCTATTGTAGGTCCTGTTAACATGAATAAATCCCTGTTTCTAGCTATAATTTAATGTGACGTAAGGTCTTGACAATATTTTGAGATGATAAAAATAAAAAATTGAACTTGAAAAATCCTGCATATACCCTGATGTTGCATTGATAAATTGCTCTGTAAAGCCACACATACATTCCAGGTTACTTATTGATACACCATATCAAGACAAGTAAGTGTTATATGCAAAACATAAACATATACAGTATATCAACACTTTTTGCAGTGGGTTATCAAAGTATTGGAAGAAGAAGATGAAGAAATGTGTTTTCCCCTGATGTTTGGCTTCTCGCAGTTCAATTGAAGCTGATGATTACTTTGGAAATAGATATTTATTTTGGTACTTTTGTGTGCTGCTACTCCTATCAGCATCTCATAAACCATAGATTACCTTTTATATTTTTCATTTTCACAAGCTTTTTTCCTGCTTGTGTCAGCTTGAAGAAAAAAAAAATCGAATTTTCTGCTGTAATTAGATTTTATGCTGGATACCATTCTTGACGCAACAACCTTGGGACTGGTGCGCAGCCTGTGATTCCGAAAATTAGCCACAGCATAGCGAGTTATCTGCTAATTAGCATCGGTAGCCCCTCCTGATGCAACCTTCACCATTTACCAAGGTTGGGAACTATGTAAAATGAAAATAAATTGTTTTTGACCTCCCGTGGCCAGATCGGAAAACGATAAACTTGTGTCTATTCACCAAAGCCGTAGCAAAAAACCACAAGGAAATGTAATCCCGACCAAATCACCTGCTGAAAGTGCTTTATAATGCTTCATATGAGAAAGAGGCCCTTTCATCTGCTCCTCAATAGATACTCGGATAGATGCGCCTCATACATAAAGATAAAGAGAAGCGAAAATGCCATCTATTTAAGATTCCTGGTGCGGCTGAGGTCCCCTGTCTCAGTCGCCCGGAGAGGATCAACATCTTGTGCAGGTAAATCTCGGCGATGCGCTCCGATGATAAATTGACCTTCAAGTCGGGGGATATTAGCGAACGGAAATCGCTCTAGCTCCTTCCTCGCAACCAAAGACAATTAAGAAGTAACACCGAATAACCTTTGGCACACCACAAAACTTTCCTCTCTTACTCAATGTCTTTTCAGTGTGTAAAATTGACATCTTTGAGCATTTAACCATGTTATAATGCTGTTCTCCTATTGAAAAGATACGCGAGTTGTATTTATTTGGACTTTCTGCATGTTATTTTGTAATAGCAGCACAGAACTCCGCAAGTCTTTGCTCAGTGTTAGCCTGGCAAGCCAGCCTGACTCCATGTATGAGATACATTGGAAGAGAGTCCAGGTTGGGGTGGCTGACGGGGACAAACAAACCCATCGTAAACCAGAGAATCAGAGAAACACGGATGTGACGCGAACGCAGTAGGAAGAGTGGCGAAAACGTCCTTTTTAAATAAGAAAAACCTTCAGAGCAGCCAGTTGTTGTGGTTTTGAGGACAAGTTAAGCTCATTCGAAACCGAAGATAAGGCAATGCTAAAACATCGCTCCGTTGTGGCTGCCATCTTGACTAGTTTGTTGACTGGCGCTGAAAATGATGCATCACTAACTCTCGCCTCCCGTTCTGTGATTGGTCTGGTAGCATTCTTACCAGAGTTTGAGCCAACCAACGGCTGTTCACGACATGGACATGGAGTGGCCGGTTTGACAGGCTAGCTCAGTGTGTTCATTACAACACCATTAATTAGTTAGCCAAAAATGAAACCTTGAATTTTTCTGTTTTCTGAGTTTCTCATTCCCACTGCTACATCCAGAAAGTGCTCCATGTCAATTTGAAATCCTGACAAACATTCTTACATTATTATCCAAACATTATTGTGAAATTGTGAAATGATTTTTTCTCCAAAGCAGTTCTTCCATGATCATGCCCCCGGCATTGCCCGTACCTTAACCATAATCCCTTTTCCTAAACCTAACCCTAATCATACGTAAAATATGAACTTAATAGAGCTATTCAAAAAAAGGCACTAATACAGCGCTCCAGACTAACACTTTGAGGCGGTTGCACCACGCCTTTTTCATTCAGGTGCCCAAGGACATAAGTTAAACGCACCACTTTAGAAATCTCCATAATGCAATACAATACCATACAATATTTAATAACTATCAATTTGCTTGGTCAATTCATCTTCTAATACCAGACATTGTATGTAATAATAATACATATAATGTGAAATTTAGATTTTGCTCAGCTCTAAAGGAGCAGAATATTATAAGAGCTGTTCATATTGTTCCTAAAAAATAAACATTGTTACATTATTTAATTTGAGTCAGTGAATTATGTTTTAGTTAATAAAGATATACATAAAATAAATGAAGATTAAACATTTTGTTTATAAATAAGTTTATGACATCTGTGCTTTGAAGGGTCACAGAGTGAGTGACCATTTCTAGAGAGGATCTTTGAAGTCTTCTGCGGGAGCTGTCTTTAATTTTGTTTCTGCAGCGATAGCTCATTATCAGAGTAAATATACACGTGTGTGGATTATAACTGCTGCTTATGAACGACTCTAAAGCCATGAAAATTAAGTGTGAACGGTCAGTTTTTGTGTGAGCCTGATGCAGAGGAGGCCTTTCAGAGCACATTAATGAGGATTAGAGCTGAACACTACAGGGCAGTTGAGAGAGGAGTGAGCGTCTTTTTTCATTACTAGCAGTGATGTTAAACTGCTCAAATAGACTCAAATAGTGCTGTAAAAGCTTTACTTTACTTTCTTGCCTACGACTTTACTTTTACTCAGAGTGGGCTCATTCGTGCTGTATGGTGCAGTGCACATTCTGATCAGTGTTTATAGTCCATGAGCTGGCGAGGGCAGAGCAGTGATGAGGATCTGGCCTGTCGTACTGGTGCGACTGGAAAATATATTCAGTTGCACCAAACAAAGAGTGTTGTCCAATGATGACAGTGCACGGAGGTGGGACTTATGGCAGAAATTAATTGGGGGGGAAAAAATCGGGCTAACTTGACATGTTATTGACCTATTATTACTACACTGCACACAATCACTCTTTCACATATGGATGGCAGGAACATATCTTGCCAGTTTGATAGTAGGTTTAGCACTGTACATTTGTCAGAAGTCTGACAAAGCTGTACATGTAAGCAAAACATGCAGATAATAACTCTCTCTGTACAGTGAGGATAAGCGGGAGGTGTAGTGTGAGCTAGAAACAAGTGGAGGCAGCAGCTACTAGTTTATGCTTAGCTAGAGGTGGGAAATATATTGTCTACGAGATGGAAATTGTTGTTTGGAAGTATATCGTCAAAGTCAAGAAGTAGTTTATTCAAGACGATTATCTTTTTGCAACCTAAATTAATGCATTTACCAGCACATTTTTGCATGTTTTTAATGGTTTGCAAAAACATCGCTTGATAATCGCTATCGAGAAAGTTTTCATAGTATTGCCTCAGCTTAGTTTGACTTTCGCAACTTAAAAGCCCCAAACAACGATTGTAATTACCCATAAGACAATGACATCCAGTTTCGCATTCCAACCATGAGGGTAAAACGCAATGTGAAGAAGTGTTTAAAGTATATAACAACATGTGCAGCATTAATGTATGTAGCCCTGTTGAGTACAATGCAACAGAAGTGGAAATCAGGCCGCATTAAACAAACAGGAAAGTGCAATGAATGGAAATGGTGCAGCTGCTTTTTACAGTCACAGCGGGTGAGCGAATAAAAGCCCATACGGTCCCCAACCGTCACTGCTGCTTCCTCTTTTGCTCTCTCTCTTCCTCCCTCCCTCTCTCTTTCTCTCTCTCCCCCGTGTCCGTGTGTGTTTGTGTCTGACAGTGGTTAATATTTTAGGAGCCGAGTCGAGCACTTTGCCTCAGGAGAAGCAGGAGTGGATGTGTCCTGTCGTTAAGAGGGAGGAAAAGATTGGTCGCGCAGCTTTCTTCTTTCCTCTTCTTGCTTGGAGACAGCGCAGCCAGTGCCAGCGAGCGACTAACACGGGGAAACTATTGCCAAAAAGCGGGGACTTGAGTGTGTCATTGTTCATAATGGACACACGCTTTTGCTCCTGGGTGTGAGAAAGTTTCGGGTACTCGAATATTGCAGTGTTTAATTGCAGTAAAGTAAATTCTAGGAGGACTCGCCCACTAACTCAAAGGTTGGTGGTTTGAGATTCCTGATACTGCCATAGCACATGGATCTCAAGTAAAAAATATATACTGTATGGACTGGTCAATCAAAAGTCCTACAAATTCTGGCCTCAACAAGAAAAAAGCTATGTAACTGAAGCCCATGAATAGATCACATTATAAAATCAATTGCCAATTTTATGTAATTGGCAATTGTAGAGATGCACCGATTCAGCTTTTTTGCTTCCGATACTTGGGTTTGAGTATCTACCAATATACAATATCAACCGATACTGGAAAAATGTGAACAAAAAAGTAGGTTTGACATATTTGTTGTTTATGTAAAGAAACTGTTT
>OMNZ01108041.1:15979-34206 GCA_900303255.1 Lesueurigobius sanzi
CTGGCCTCAACAAGAAAAAAGCTATGTAACTGAAGCCCATGAATAGATCACATTATAAAATCAATTGCCAATTTTATGTAATTGGCAATTGTAGAGATGCACCGATTCAGCTTTTTTGCTTCCGATACCGATACTTGGGTTTGAGTATCTACCAATATACAATATCAACCGATACTGGAAAAATGTGAACAAAAAAGTAGGTTTGACATATTTGTTGTTTATGTAAAGAAACTGTTTCGTGAGTGACTGGTCGTTGTTATATATCAGTAATTCTGTAATACCATTTCTCAAACTAAAATACAAACCGAGACCTTCAACAGTGGACAGTATTATTTACTACTTGCTACCTGCGACTCAGTCGTGATTTCTGTCTTGACTGGTTGAAGCTAGCGTTAGCATTCTGATGCTAACTGCAGTATTTTGCGCTGCGATCAAAGTTAGTATTGCAGAGCGTAAAACTAGTTCAATGACTGAACTAAGAGCTCTGATGTCCATATTCATATTCACTTAATATGAGTAACTGAAAGTATCGGTTCAGTATCAGATATTTGTAATGATAATAAATTCTCAATATTGTATTTTTCGATTCCGTCAAGGATATCACGCAGTACTACTTTTTCCTTGATATGGTAGACATTTTCAGAAGAACCAATGCACTTTTATGATTATTATTCTAACATATGCTTCTATAAACATAAATATATAAACCTGACCTTCTATGTGCCATCTGTGTTTATTCTCCATATTTTTGCATCTTTTAGAAAACAAAAAAATATATTTTTTGCACCAAATGTTACACCATAGATTTGCTCATTTTTTGCACAAATGTAACTCCATACGTTTGCCCTCCATGTTCTGTCTAAACAGAGGCAAAAAAACCCCAAGTTTTTACCTAGTACCATTTTGAATCCCTGGGCGATTGTGTAAAGTGCAGAGTCAGCAGTTTTGTAAAATGCTAACTTTGCCTTTTGGACACGAATTTTCAACATGACTACGCCGTGACCCAGAGGCCCAGAAGAACATGGCTGGGCTCATTTTAAAGCCTCCTCTTCCGAATGTAAAAAAAAAGACATTTTGTCACAGAGATATAGTATTTGCTAAAGTTGGCGGTGGTAAAACGAATGAATGGATTTTTTAAACTCAGCCCTAATTGTAGCATATTTTCTCATGGGGAATTTTCAACCGTTGTCATTCATTTGGAATCGGCCCATCGTACAAATATATTGATGATTACAAAATACATTTCACAATCTTTTGCTCTTGTATGCGTTTTAGTTTTTTTTTTGGTATAGTAGAAGTAGCCTTACTTGCAGAACATGTAAAAATTAAATTATAATGGGCATTGAAATAATAAAAATCCACTGAAGCCAAATTGGAAGCTGCAGGCTTAAAGCAGTAAAGTGGTGTACTATTGGTTTTCTGTACGGTAATGCATCACACAATTATTTTAATATTTCTTTGTTTCCTGCCAATACAGAGCCTTATGACATGATTGGTCGCTCCCTGAACATGTCTTTGCATCCATCAATGGGAAAAATGACTTGTCCCGTGGGAGCGCCGACAACCTGATTTAATCAATTTCCCAATCGATGATGCCGCTGCCCTGGCGTTTGAGCGGTGTCGCGGCCAATCACCGGCGAGCGTTTCCTTCGGGTCAATATAGAGTCACAAAACGTGCGTGAGGAACGTGCACGCGTGCCTTCAGAAGACAAGGGTTAACCGGCATGATGCGAGAAAACGCCGCAGTCACAACAGTTGGCAGCAGAACAGAAGAAAATCCTAACATGGAAGATGAAGAGGCAGGACGTGAGAGAACTTTTTAATTATTCACCAGAATCCATGTATATGTGCTATTTATGGTGATTTTTACAGAAGGCAAGGGGAGCTATATGTGCCCATACAGTATGCAATGGTTTTTCCCTTAAGTACAGTTGAGCTCAAGGGAGGTTTCAGGCCAAAAAACTCACGCTCTGAAGAAAAGAAAAAAGAAACACTATTATATATTGATAGATATAGCGCATAGCAGCAAGGGTGAATAAGCAGCAGTTGGAGACGAGATTGGAATTTTGCACTGGTGATTGTAGGCCTGACTGATTTTGGGAAATAACAGTGTTGTTTGCTATCAGAAAAAAAGAAATCTCAAGCCGTACTGTCTGCACTGTGTTGTTCTAGTATTGTAGACAGTTTGCCTCTCACATAGAAACTAAAATAACAACCCAGTGCAGTAGAAGAAGTTTTGTCGACAATCGGAAACTCTTGTATGACTAAGATGTATATTTAAGTTGTGGGGTGTGCGATGCTGTTATAGAAGTTTGTTTTAGATGCATACAGAGCATTCAAGTAGAAGTAGAAGAATACATTTACACTTACAACCCTTTTTCAAACACTGCAAACAGTTTATCTGTGGCTCCTGTAGAGCGCCTTTTTCCTAAGTTGTACATAATGTCAGAAAAGCTGTGGAATTAGCAAATTATTACCTGTTTTTGCGAACTTACTTTCTTTTTGGTGGCACGTTTTTCCTGACTTTTTGCACCCCCCTGTGTGATCCTGTCTTAAGAGCTGTTGTAACAAGTGAATTTCTCCATTGTGAGATCAATAACGAACTTAAATGAACAATTAGGAGCGGCGCAGAGGAGAAGTTAGAGGAGCAGGAGAACCAGAGAAATTATCAAAGTTATTCAGAGTCACGGCGATATAAATATTTCATATTATCACCTGCTGTGCCATGGATCATTGCCTTTTCTGTGCACTCAATCAGTTTCAATCAATCAATCAATTTATTTTTATAAAAGCCCAGTATCACAAAGAAAACTTTGTCACATAGAGCTCAATCACTCAGTACTACTACTAGGGCCCTGGTAGTATCTTCTCCGGTTGAAAAAAATGTGGATGCCATCTGAATGTGCAGGGCTATGGAGCTCCACAGTCCCGCTTTTGGCCAGTGCTGGAAGTAAAAATCCCATTCAAAATCTCCATAGACTTTTCGAAAAATTCAAATTGTGAGAGTTTAAAAGCATGCCTGAGGCTAATCAGCTACGTGCTAACTGCTAGCCATAGCGCGGATAAGAAAGAAAACTTGAAAACACAGCGAAATGCTTTTATAACTTTTTGGTTTGTAAAGTTTTGGATGCAACTATGATTTACTATTGTGTGTCTTATGCCCATAAGTCACCACCTAGCGTTCTTTTAAACATTTAATATTAATTGAAGCGGCCAAAGGGATCAGTGGTGGGCGGGACTGTGGTGGTCCATACTTACATCTCCTAAACATTTGAGAGTAGACCCGCTAAAGCTACACCACATAGCATTCATTTATACAGAAAAATGGAATTTTAACACTAATTGTGACATTATTCTATTAAATACTCTTGCTGCAACCATAGCTAAACAATGGGTAGACTAGAAACGAGTGTGAGGATAGAAGACAATCTTTGTTTTTATACTGTTATGATTGAGGTGCGGGAAGGAAAAAAGGTACAAGTTTCGAGGACAATGGCTCCGATGACATTTGTGAAAGAGCACTGCAAAGATAGATTTGTATCATTTAACTCGATGGCGTAATGAAATGGCTGATAGACCTGTTATCTTCAGAGCGCAGACAGGCCGGACTTCAGCTACTCAGCACATTAGTGGCCCTCTATTTCCACTAACATAAAAAAAACAAAAAACATCTATAGCTTGGTAATAAGACTGGTGTTGTAAACCTATAGATCTGCAGCCAAGTAAATATCAAAGTGCTCCCACAACGCCACTTCTCAGCCCTTCCAAGTGCGGATGATTTTAGCTTTTGCTTTGCTCATGAACATTTGATAAACCTAAAAAGTCTTCGCAAACAAAATGAATATTTAAAATGCATAAGCTTTTAAAACGGCGTTCGGTGTAATTGGACTCAAAGACATTGTTTGAATATTTAATAAGGCCAGCCAATACACATAAAAAGAACTTCTTGCAATATAAGACAACTCCACAAAACCTAAAGGGCTTGTTTGGGTCTGTTAAATAATTCAAATTGTTGCCGAGTGTGAAAAACAAATGCACGGTGCTTAGTCAAAGATTGGATACTAAAGCTCATAGATTTGTACCTACAGGGCAAACTTTCCACAGACAAGGCATAACTAAATGAATGTGAATAAGATTATCTCCCGGTCATGGCACCTGTGTGTGGGTGGGATTATGTTGTGTTTGAAGATTCTAAGGCTTTTCTTACTTCTATATTGACCTTTAGCCACCACAATGATGCAACTACAGCTCAAGACTGTCCCGATCCTGGATAATTGCTAAGAGTTTCTATGAGGATCTAATATAACCTTTAAAAAATTATTGCACATGCTATTGTAATACCAATGGTAATGTTACTCGCTTGGATTTACATTTAGCTTCCCATGCACCACCATTATAAATGTAATTTTGAAAAGAAGTACACAGTAATATACTCTATTTGCGGCAAGGAGAATTAAACACCTTGGGTTTGGGTGATTTATTTGTTTCCAGGTGAAGGATTACTTATATGTTAAGAGAGAAAACTGACCCCAAACCTGAAAACTGAAATATAATGGGTTTGCCTGCAGTATCTCCCCTTAGATGGGCATCACGGCAATCCAATCTCTCTGAATGTAAACAAACATAAAGGATTAGGATTAGCCGCAGTGACACTCTTCATCTCGTTAACCACCGGCTTCTCCAACTTCCTGCTCCGTTCTGTTCTTACAACCTCTCCTTCACTTGAATTTTAGCACCCATCGCACCCCATCATCTCCTCTCCCTCTCTCTCTCTCTGTCTCTGTCCTCACCTGCTCCCTCCTCTTGGCACACCGCACTTCAAAGTAGTTGCCTTTTATCCCGCCGCATCTGCAGTAGAGCCGGGACGGACCGTGGGAGATTTCCTTCCAGTGGCACAGATGCGCAGCCATCAAACATTCGCGCACCATGCCGAAACACGGAGAAGCCAAAGCGCCGAATGAAGTTAGTCCTGTTTGTTTGATGCCGGAAACTCCGAAAGCCACTCGTGCACAGCGGGGAAGACGGATCAAGCGCGCATTCGTGTAGTATTTGTGAAGCAGACAGAGATAGATGGCAGTAAGACGACAACTTGACAAATCTGCTGTTGGTATTACATTTTGAACTGAATAAATTGCTTTTTAAGTGAGAATTGCGCTGTAGTTTTGTGATTCATATTGTGGTGATAAATCTGGAAGCCATTAATCTTGCCGGATTAGGAGTGTTTATTGAGCGTAACTCGGCTAAATGCTTCTTCGTCATCCCTGACCTTTTCGGCGATTCGTCGGCGCAAACGAAGGACCATGCAGAGTCCCCGAATGTTGAGAACTTTTCGTTCAAGTGCTTCCAATTAATTTGTAACCTAAGCAAGTGCAAAGTGGAAAACAATTAAGACAATGCACTCCTAGCTAAAGCTGGAGCTGGACAGGAAGGTCTTTTAGTAATTACAGCAATTTCGAAAAGGTTTTATGCAAGTTGTTTATATGTTTTCCATGTAGGCTTCTAAGTGGGACTCTTGTAAACCTTTTGATGCATCATTTTTCCCCACATAAAGCAGGACTAAACCAGAACTAAAACTGGTCTAATGGAGGAGTAGATCATCACTAAATCATAAAAAAGAAACTCACAAAACCTGGCTCAAAGGACAAAGCATTTGCAAGAGACAAGCTCACAAGAAGGACCAGAAAAACAAAAATGTTCTCTGTAATAGGCTAAAGAAAGGAGGAACAAGGAAGCCACATACTGTTTATTGTATCAGATAATACATTTTGACGCAATACCGATTCCAATCTGACCAAACAGTAGCTTTCAGTGGAGACTCTGTGCCTTCCTACCTGTCTGAGATATCGAAGCTGATCCCTTAGAACAGGAGCTGGTTTATGAATGACTGACAAGAGCAGTCGCCGGCCTTTTATCTGCAGCATTAGACATGCCGAGATCAAATCTAAAACCTGGATTATGGTCTGTGGAAGAAATTTGTCAAGGCTGTCTCGCTGCTATAGACTGTATTAGGATTGACAGAGCACCAGGTGTGGAAGAGACAGACATCATCTCCTTGGTCTTCATGTTGGAAATTAACATTTTGTGCTACTTTATATATTTTTTTGTCCTATTTATTATCATACTCAAGTTTGTGGGACATACAACTCGCAAACTTGTTTCTTGTTGGTGGTAAGACCCTTGAATTGACAAGAAATCACTCGGGACAGTGCAGCAAAATTGTCGTACAAACTCCAATAAGGTAACACCTGGACAATGGGGTATTGAACTCATAACCTTCAGGCAACATTCTGCAATTTACGAAAACAGTTGCAGTAGTAGTAGTTTCGGTCATCACATATTTTAACATGGCAAGTAAAATAAACATTTTCATTATCATTAGGCTGAAGTAAATACTTATTGGGCCTAACCCTGTTTGTATTTACACTTCCATAAGAGAAGAAATCAAAACAAAGTTTACAATGAAACCATTGCCAAACATTCTACAGGAGAGAAATCCACATTTGTATTCATTTTGTCTGCTGAAGACATATCAACATATAAATCAATATAATGACTATGGCCACATGACGTTATGGATAAAGATCACAGCTAAATCATCCTGAGCACTGTATTTTTGAATAATAATAAACTTATACATCTTTTTAAACTCGGTAATCGTTTTAGACTAGAGACTAACCCCTCTGAAGGAAATACATCTACTTTTTATATTGGTTCTTGCCTTGACTTTATTGAAGATGCCGGTTCCTCTGAGGCTATACTGGCTTTTTCTGTGTTCGATCTTCACCTGGACGCAAGGAGGGAGAAGATTTGCTTTGTACAGAATTGTATTTAGGTCGACAAGATCATGTATTTTCAAAATCTTTAGCTCAATGAAAATAGGGTTTGTTGATGCATAATAGTCTGCTTTGGTGATAACTCTTTTCCTAATCCTAGTCCTAATTAATGGAATGAAAATAAGCCAATTGTCTAGTGTCTCCTAGTCTCAGAAATAGGCTACTCTCCTCGTAAATACATGGTACCAGTGCATTTGTCTACATTATAGATCGCAAACTGGGACAGTCTCACATGATCTCAGCTGGGGGCTCTCTCATATGATAAACATAACGCATACACTGCATGACTAAAAACGTCCCGACCTAGATCTAAGGCAAATGCGACCCTCTTATTGGGTTATTCCTGCCCAAGTCTTTTCAGCAACGTTGACAAATTGAAGTGCATTGTATTCCTATGTGCTCCCTCTGTTTACAGCCATCAGTGCTATATTTACCCATGTGTCTTCACCCCGTCATCTCCCTACATCCTGATTACCTGCCCCTCCCCCGTCCCTCCCTCGTCTCTGGAGTCTTTCGGGGATGAATGAGACGTTGAACCGTGACTGAGGTGGCTGTTACCGTGGGAACGCCAGATGTGCGCATATGATCACGCCAACACCTGGCCTGTGGTTGATTAGCTTTACTCTCTCGCTCTCTCGTCCGTCTCCCCCAAGGCCACACGTCCCACTTACCCACAATGCATCTCTCCGGTCTGCCTCCCGGAGAGCTATAGGGTCAATTATCTGCGCCCGATGTCAATAGCGTTGTCTCATTCTCGCCGTCTTTGTTTGCGTTTTTTTCCCTCCGTGACATTTTGCTGGACCAATTCAGCGGCTGTTAATTGATATTTACTGTAAGAAGAGCTATTTGCGCACAGCCTCCTCTCCCGCACTGTCAATTACGCTGCGTCAATGGCCAGATCGATAGCCAATACTGTCTGTGACTCACTGTGTTTTTCTTTATTACCCCTGTCCTGGTCTGTTTAATGCACTTTTCCAAGTCTCTATTTTCACACTTTTACAACTGAGCCCACTTTGTGGTGGCAGTAGTGCAGGAAAGGTAAGCTCTAGTTAGGAAAGTGGTTTGAGTCCATACTGTATAATGGCCACATATTTCCCAATAACCCATCGCTTTTCTGCTATTATTGTTTAACAATATCTTTTGGAGCTATGATCATTTCTTTAAGAATATTCTATGAATTTTTTTGAGCTGTTGTCAACATCCCCACCATAACCACTTACTGGTCAGGCTGCTGATGTTCAATACAAGAAGTTGAAATACAGCCTGGTGTCCTCATCATTGTCTCCAGTGGGGTTTAGTCAACTTAAGTCTGCCCCATAAGTTCCACCTGAATATTCATCCTGGCTCTAGTGGTGTTCTGGCCGACATTCCAGGATGATAACTGCAAATACGACCCAGTGCCTTATAGTCCTTACAGTCTACTCATTCAGAGTTATCCATCCAACAGGGCGGATATGGACAGAATGAGACCTAACAATCAATCAATCAATCAAAGTTTATTTATAAAGCGCTTTTCATACAGAGATGCAACCCAAAGTGCTTTACAGATTAAAAACACAACACACAAAACAGAAACATCAATTTACACACCCAACTCCCACCCCCCACATATATTTACAAGTGCATTCACCTCAGCATTCAGACACCCATCCGAACACACACACGCACACACCCACACGCACACACGCACATACGCGCACACACATACACACACACACACACACACACACACACACACACACACACACACACACCATTAGTGTAAATAAAATATTGTGCGTAATATAAGTAGTATAAGTGCGTAAGTCAATAAGTCAGGCTGAATACAGATGAACCAGGTAAGGAAGCACCATCAGAGGAGCCGTCTGCGTCGGGAACAGCACATCAGCTCCAGCCACCAGGTACAGAGCCAGTGCACCCAGAGGGGTCGAGGCAGAGATACCTCACCTCCACCCGGGCACAACACATTGGGTTGTGTGCTGTTTTGGACAATAACACGGCATAAATCGTAGGTAAAGTAAATAAGTTTATTTGTTTTAAGGCTCGATAAAAGTTTGTGGCCATTGTATTGTGATGTTGTGGCTCAAATTAACTTAGGTATAGTTGAAAAGATGGGGAAAGGACAGACCTTTTGATTGGTAGGACGACTATGAGGCTTCATGCTATGCTGTTTATAGGGCGCTACAAAAAGTCATGGTGTTTCATGGCGTATCATGGGCGATACACGCCCTTTTAAAACACCTGTCGTAGTATTTTACCGCATCACACGGTTTGTGTAATTTATTTTGGCCTTTTCTTCTACTGCTGATGTGTATATTTCTTAAACTTTGTTAATAATTAAGTTAATAATTTGTTAGTAATGAAAGGAAAATGAAACTGGCCTCAACACCAGGCTTGTACTAAAACAGTTCTGAGATTTCAGTGTGCTCATCACAACACCATTGATTTACTAGCATGCTATTACCTAAAAGTGACAGCTTATATTGACTTTTTTTTTCATCAAGTGTCATCCCCACTTCGGTCAAACAATTAACTAAATTAAGAAAGTCATAAATAAAACTGAACTTCTGCACATGTATAAGTTCCATGCATGTTTGGTTTTAGAGAGTGGTGGCAAAAAATGTAAAAATGTCAGTCAGATGGAAGACTATTAAGTGAATTTGCGATGTCTTGTAACTTCTTCCAGTACATAAGCCTGGTCCTAATGTTGCAATATGATATTTTTTGCGATATATTGTGCAGCCCTACCATACACTGTGTGATTTTAGAGACAATGTTGACATGTAATATAAAGTCGTCTCTATCGTTCAGTGTACATGGGGCTACAGGCTGCAATTAGCTGCTCATGACGAACATAAGATTCAAAACGGCATGATCGCATGGTTTTCTGACATGTTTGATATTTTTCCCGAGTCGTGAGGTCCCAGCGTCGCTGTAGCACTGCTGAGACCAGAGGAAAGTATAGTGCGTGCGTGGTGAAATACAGCTACAGGAGCCGGGGGAAGTCGGGGAAGGAAAGTGGGTGCGGGCACAGCGCACAGTGGTGAGCGAGGGATTCTCACCGCTGATAACGTCTCCCAGGACAAACCAACGCAGACATGAAAGTTTAGTGGTTATGAGCTGTAATTTAAGCAAGGCTACTTTTCATCTGTCGCTGAAATGAGCCTCCTCAGCTTTTAAATGGATGTTAGGACAGATCAAACCTGTTTCCATAGCATCCACACACTGCTCTGGGTCATGCCACTTGAACAATGTGAGCAGGTCAGTCGCTCTAATCATGTGAGATTCAGATGCATAGTGCGAGTTTATGACTAATTTGGCACATTCAAAATCGTCTCTAAAATCTATGTATGACCAGCTTAAACGTTTTAAAACCACAATATGCATGATGTGTCTAATAGACAGTATGCTGATTATGACTTTGTATTATAGCTTTTCCCAGAACCATGGTGTGCATCATTTTGCGTATCCCCCATTGCCCTGACACCACCAGGCGTCTTCCCTGCTTCTTCTCTGCTGCTGTTTTCCTCCCGCACCTACAGCGTGTATACAGTAAATCAGCGCTGACTGTTAGTTTGACCTCTAGAGCCGGCGAAGCGTGATGCTGATGTGCTGAACCTGCCTCTTTGCTGCAGCCCCCCCTCCCCACTCTCGCTGGCTCTCTCCATGCCTGTGCGTGTGTGATGTATTCTGTTGTGGAGATGCTTTTCGATTTGAAACGGGAGACAAGTGGCCGGGTCAATGGTTGCCTGAGTGTATTAGCGAGTAAGTACCTGTGTATAATTGAAAAGCGGGATGCATTTATGGCTTTAGCTCTAAGCAGGTCAGGGTTGTGGTGTGAATGGATTTCTATCAGTGCAAAAAAACATGTCCCTAATATAGCTTTGAATGAAACAATCTCATTTTCACCTAAGTGGTAGCTGTCTGATTTATTGTGTATCCATCAAATCACAGCAATTTATGACACGCTGCGAGCAGAGGGCTCTGTACTGTGTAAATTGCAATGATTGATCACCTAATGCAGCATAGCACCTACTAATAAGAGTAGCATTTTATTTTTCAGTTCAGTTTAGGTGTACGAATTTAATCACAACCAAGAAAAACATGCAATTTGACAGAGATTACACATCCAAATGTCAATTTATGTAGGCATATTGTCTTTTTTTTTTTTTTTTTTTACATTGGATTGGATATTATATTCCATTGTTGTTTCATTGTTTTCATGTCTAGTGCAGACCTGTGAGGCAAGTCCTGTTGAGATTAGGGATGGGTATCGATTCGAATTTCCCAAATGGATTCGATTCAATTGACAAGGGCCTGATTCGATTCACGATTAACAATTAACTTTGATTTTTAATTCAGTTAAGGATATCACGCAGTACTTTTTAAATTTTACTTGGATATGGTAGCCATTCTCAGAAGAACTAATGCATTTTTTTGATTATTATTCAAGTAATATATGCTTCTATAAACATAAAAGGCTATAAACCTGACCTTCTATGTGCCATCTGGGTTTATTCTCCATATTTTTGCATCTTTTAGAAAACAATTTGCTCATTTTGCAGAGATGTAACTCTATGCTTTTGCCCTCCAGGTTCTATTTAAACACAAAGGCAAGAAAACAAAACAAGTTTTACCTAGTACCATTTTGAATCCCTCAGCGATTGTGTAAAGTGCAGAGTCAGCAGTTTTGTTAATGCTAACTTAGCCTTTTGGACACAAATTTTCAACGCAACTTTACACCGCGCTCCAGAGCCCTAGAAGAACATGGCTGGGCTCATTTTAAAGCTTGAACCTTCCTCTGCAAAAAAAAAACGGATTTTGTCACAGAGATATTTGCTAAAATCGTTGGCGGCACATACCTGTCAAGCTTTGGATATGAAAATAAGGGAAATTGTCCCTTAGGGGTAAAACACTGTAGTATCCCGGGCAAAACGGAGCACTTGACAGCCAGGTTTGTCCCATGTTTTTCTCCGCTGTCGCACAAACCTTGCGATAACTGCCGCCCAGTGTGCTGCAGGAGGCACTTCTAGTGAGGCTAGAAACAAAATATTCCTTCCAGGCATTGTCTTATGCCTGGAACTTATAAAACTTGCTAAACCTGTAGTTTAAACCGCTATCAACATGTACTGATGTGCAAGTGACTCTTGTAATAGTTTATTTGTTGTAAGTCTTCTCTCTAATGTCAATGCTCCTTGTCTTGTTTAAAACTTGTATTGCGAAATGGTTGCAGTACTTTTGTTATCAACAGAAACTCAACTATGATCTGTCATAAGACATTGCTGAGGACATGTGTCTGACCCGCACAATAAACTAACTCAACTGTATGTTCAACTTAGCTGTAACCTACTATCGCTTTTTTGCTGTGAAGCGCTATTATTTTTTAAGACGTCTGATTCCCATATCAAACCCGGCGCTAAATCCCTCTCCACGCCCTGAGATTAGCTCGCTTCTCCATTCATTCCTCCACTCGCCGCATTAATTGGGGTGTTATTCTGTGAGCTTGCAGGTTAACGAGCCTCTCCTCGCTCCCATCTCCTGATAGATTATTGTTTTGCTAAGCTTATCCCTATAACCCAGTGCATTCTGTTCATTCTTCCCCTGCCTGCTTGTGTGCATATGTGCACGCTGCCTCTCCTCTCCTCTCCTCTCCTTCAAAGCCATCAATAAAAACCCCTCTGGACTTATTCAACACATCATTGGCCTCATCATTCTCCCTCACATATTTCTCCCAAACTCTTGTTGTGCACGATTCCCTTCGCCGGCGCTGGTAATATCTTCTCTCTCTTTTTTAAATCTCGCCTCCTCTTTCTATGTGTGGATGTATGACTCGCCTAAGGGTGCATATATATTTCGCGGCCAGTGCGGTGGTAGATTGGAATAGTGGCCTTTGTCACTTTTATTTACTGCCTGGCTGACTCCCCTACAGTGCGTTTGCGATGCGTGTGTGTGTGTGTGTGTGTGTGTGCGTGCGTGCCAGTATGTGTGAATATAGAGGGATTGCAGGTGCTTGAACTGCAATGAGGTGTGTCCAGGAGCATTGCCCTCCTATTTTCTCTGGGCGTTTTGTGTTTGTAAAGTTTGTTAATGGAAAGCGCAGCCCCGGCGAGTGTGCACCTGCTACCACTGCCTGGGCCTGGGTAGTAAAGCGTGAATACAGGAGTGCAAGATGTTGTGTCTAGTGTGCGCCGCAGTGAAGCAAAGGTTTGGTGAAATATTTTGACCTCGCCCCAGCTGCATTTGGGAGTGCATAAATTGTCTAGCCTCCTGTGAAAGGCCAGATATAGAGAGCACAGAGTCCCTGGTTATGAATAAAAAGTGCAAGAAATAATGTAAATCAAGTTGATGCTACTTTGATGTTACTTTGAAACTTGATTATAGTAAACTGCAGTTTTCGGGGTCAGTAAAAGCACAGATATGCCAAATGTTTGTGTGGTTAGTTTTAGTGGCGAGAAATAGATGTCGGTCGCCTGAATCCTTATGGAAACTGTATTTGTTTATTTGGTTGAAACTGTGCATGTTATTGAAAACACAGGAGAACTAGGGCTGAAACAACTAATTAATTAAACAATGATTGAAATAGTTGCAGATTAAGTAACCAATAGTAATAGTAGTTATCAATTATCGTATTTTCCGGTCTATAAGTCGCACTTTTTCTCATAGTTTGTACTATGAGTTTGTACTCAGGTGCGACTTATATATGAATTAATATGTTACGTTAACATATTAGACATATGACACAAACACAATGTGTTACACATACCAGACACCTATTCAGCCTGTTGTTCTCAATTCCATTGTTATTTTTATAACTTGCATTTCAAGATAAAATGTCTATCCTTGGTCTTGGATTTTGTAAAATAAATCTCCCCCAAAAATTTGACTTATATTCCAGTACGACTTATATGTTTATTTCTTCTTCATTATGCATTTTTTGGTGCGATAAGTGCGACTTATAGTTCGGAAAATATGGTAATCGTTTCTGGGATATACAGACTTCTATCAGAGCAGAAAGAGGACTCTCTCCCTCTCTCATTTTCACAATCCTAGACTAAATTCTAGAGGTTCTTAGCTTTCAAATGAGGAACGACATGTGAGACTTGGACAAAGAGCATCCTACAGACATTACCTTTAAGTGTTCTCGATCAAGACGTCCTCAAGCAAAAAAGTAAAAAAAAATTACACTTTCCATGCACCGTCTGATTTAATTGATTACCTAAATAATCGTTAGGGACAGCCCTAATAAGAACCATGCATGTAAACACGCCACTCTGGATTGTAGACGTGGGCTAATTTGCATCCCAACGTCCCACACACAATCACGAACACTCTCATTCATCCTGGACTATTGTACATGTTTTTAGTGGTAGAGGAAACCGGAGCCCCCGGAGGAAACCTACGTAGACACGAGGAGAACATGCAAACTCCACACAGAAAGAATCCTAACCTTGAAGCATGAGCGCTAACCACTGCTACCTAAGAATTAACAAAGTACTGTAACTACTAAAGAAACTAACCTATAAAGCTAACAATAGTTCACTTGTTGGTCCGCACAATTAGAGCTGGGTACCGTTCATTTTTATTTAATACCAGGGCTTTAATGATACTTGGTTTGCGATACATACTGTATCTGAACAATACCTATACTAAATCATTCATCATCCAGAACCGTAAAACAGAAAAATAATGGCCATTTATTCCACAAAAGATGATTTATTTTAATTTGTTTTATCATCTTTTACAGCTGAAACAACCAAGTAGCTTTCTTTAGTGCTGTCTCAGGACGCACCAGGCATCAAAACTTGCTATCTAAAGTAGGCAAAGATTCTTCAGTCTTCTGCACTCTGTCGCTGAGATGACGACTGCCTACGATGGACACGTTGTACGATTGAGAACTTACACAGATGTATTGCTAGCTAAAGGAGTTAATATGTCATTTAACTGTACCCAGCCCTATATGCACAACAATATTGGAAAAATATGGCAATAGTTCACACATTGATATCTCAAAAAGCCATAAATAAGTAAAAAAATTTCCAGCTTAAAAATGTCCAAACATGTGTTTTTTTTTTAGCTCTTTTTTGACACAATGCTGTGTGTGCATACTGTGTGTATGTTTTTTAACACCAGTTTCTATGGGATTGAGTATAGTGGCAGAAAATGAGAGACAAAACGCAGAGTCTAACACTACAGGGAAAAGGGAAAGAGCATCTCTATTGTCCCCGTAGGGAAATTTGTTCCTCTGTATTTGACCCATCCTTCGATGCCGCTGGGGCAATCCGTCTGGAGCCTGCTGCATATTCACTGCAGCTCTGTCAATAAACCACACTCAATTTCTAATCTTAATATCAAAACTAGAAATAACATGTCTTGACATAAATATGACAAAACCTGAATATAAGTGCATCAGCAAGTAAAGCCTGATCCATTTATTCACTTGTCTCTGTTTCTATTACGTGGCTGGTCAGCGCTCTGTCCAAGGGAGTGTGTATACAGCCCTCACCCAGGGACATGCCCCACAGCCCGCCTAGCCCACTTTTTCCCTCTATGATACTGTTGCCATGCCAACAGGCCTGATGCCAGTCCTTGAACCCGGTCCAGACAGTTCTTGCTTAATGTTTGTGTGCACGGATTAACACGCAGAGCGCAGATTAGGATTAGAGTGTGACCCATTTCTTTTCATGAAGACTCACACAAACTGCCAGTCCATTGTTTGGAATGGCCGGTGTTTATGCAATGTTCAGCATATGCCTTGTTCTCGATTGTGTAATAATAATTTTATGTGATGGGGGCATGTGGGTGGACCGTAATGTCACACACTGTTATTATCTTAGACTTCAGCCATCCAGTTTTTACATTTGTTTACAGGCCATTGCTTTAGCAATAAACATGATGGAGATTCATTATTCATCCTTAACTAGCAAAGATTTAATTATCTACAAGACTACAAACCACTAAACCAGGGGTATTGGCAAGTTTGCGAAGTGGTGGGCAAAAGATTATGGGCCAAAACTCTGAAACATGCCCCAAAGTATAGCACTACTTTGTACAAATTGCAGTGTTGTACATCATACATGACCTAAGATGGGGTTTGGGGGCCCTACTCCAGGAAATTGTAAATGAATAAAAGCAAATTATATATTTTTTTAGATAACTTGAACTGGTATTTGATCTCTATTGTGTCATAATAGCTCTCAAAGTTATCTTGGATTTGTTCCTTGAGCCTAACTTTTCCCACCCCTGCGTAGGCTAATCTTTATGTTGATGCTCAAACAAGCAGCTAAACTCTAGGAAACGACCTAACAACTCATTGGACAGTAGTTTATTCTCCCCTGTCCTGCTCTGGTGTCTTTGGATCCTCTGTACTCCCGTCCTGCCAAAAAAGTTGCCATGGTTACAACAGGAAGTGTCCCGCATGGTACGCGTCCAAGGGGGTGTCATTTGTGCAACTTGGCGAAGGGCATAGGGGCTCTCTCAGAGTCGGCACTCAGCAATTCTGGTTATTCGCTGGCTCTCACACGTTTCACACCAAGTAACAGCTTAGAAAATACTGGGATTTGTGGGAACCACCAGACCTAAGCCAGGTCTCTGACATGACCAGGTCTAAACTACCAAGAAATAGAACTTAACCATGACTTACGTGAAACAGGAAACAGAGCTAAAGATGTCAATACCATAAAGTTGTTTTTTTGTGAAGGTGCTCTTTGGTGTTTGGAGAACAGAAACTTTAGGGAAAAACAAAAAATCAAGGCACTCCCATATCAAAATGATCTATTTCTATGATCTAATTCTTGAAGTCAGGGGTAGGCAACCACATTCTCAAGAGCTTGTTAAAGGCTCTTTTGAGTTTTGATGGAATGTAGTGAACTGAAACTAAAATATTAAGGTGCATTTTAGCCAGAATGAAGCCAATGACAAATTTTCCAGGGACGGACCCTTCAGATCCCCCATTATTTTCATCAAATAAAAGTATAGTTTCCATATTGGACCATTCCACAGTTTGGAAATCATTGCACATGGAGGTGCACCGACCATGATCAAAATTTTAATGATCGTGACCGGCCTAAAGAATCCTGATCGGTGCACCTCTAATTACACATGTTAGTACAGTAATGAAGTTGTTTAAGTTTGTTGTTTAGTTGTTTTAGACTGAACAGTAAATTATGGACTTTATATTCACATAAAAGTAATATGTTAAGATTTCAAGCTTGATTTAGTTTAAATACAGTATTCTTAATTGGGACTAAAGGCTTGGACAGTCACAGCAGATGTAATGGAGTCAATACAATACAATACAATACTTTACTATGTGCAACAGCGTCACTTTATCATTTTGTTTGCCATACTTCTACACCTGTATGTCTTATCCTGTTCAATTTCCGATTTACTGGATATTTTTTTCTACCTTACTTAGAGTTTTTATGTCCTATCTTATCTTATCTCTTATTCATTGGTCATATGATATGTGTATTCTATTATTATCACCTGCTTGATGGCTCATTTCTGAACTATTTGCACCCCCTGTGTGTTCAGAGCTGTTGTAAACAATACATTTCTCCATTGTGAGATCAATAAAGTCCTATCTTATCATTCAGACTCTGTTCTTTACCAACACTTGGGACTGTCAAAATGAGATTGTCCTTCATAAAAAAAGTTAAATTAGTCTTTTATCATAACACAAACTGATCAACAAAAAGATGTGCCGTGAACAACTAATTCAACTATTTGCTCTAATTGACGATGCATTGGCAGTTGTGAATCCCGCTCGTGTCTGAATTCAACCTCTTGTGCCCCTTGTCCATCATCGTAATGTTGTTTTAGTGGCGCTCACCGACAGATGTAATTAATTCTCATTATGTGTGGTGAAAATTACAGGAAGAGGCGTGTCCCGTGTCAGTCCAAGCCTCCTCACTGTCTGATACGAGGAGCTAAAAACACTTGCAGCGCTGACTCGCGGGCGAATTTAATGAAGATGGAGGAGACTCGGGGCATAATGACAATATGATGAGCGATTATCTGAATTAGGGAAGGATTACACCTCAGTCGGCCGCGCTTACAGGCGAGAGTGTGTTGCAACGTTGTGTTTTTAATCATTATATCCCACTCTGATACGAGGGAGAGTCGGCGAGCGCTTGTATTATCGGGAAATACCACTGCACACTGTCATTGCTTCAGTGCGGTCATATGTTCAATATATGCAAATCTCTTCAAACGTGTTTACAATAGATAACATATGAATGGAGAGATCTTTCCGTAAGGCGAGACACTGGAGGCAAAAGAACTGACTAAAAGATGTGAAAGAAATGTTGTTGCAAGTTTTCATATAAATGATAAGACATTTGTGCATGAAAGTGGCCAAAACTGCCTTTGTTTTTTGCTAACGGCATCTGAATA
>OMNZ01108043.1:8771-39972 GCA_900303255.1 Lesueurigobius sanzi
GACTGTCAACCAAAACAGCTTTAACCTCTTATACCCTACAGGGCCCAAATTTGGCATGCTGGGGTTTAAGGGGTTAAATGACTGCACCACTACTATCACTACCAGTTAGGGCTTGGAGATACGGCCAAAAAAAAAAAAGAAATTTAAATTTTTCATAATTTTGGACAATTTTGATTGTAATAGATTTGAAATTAACAGTTTTAGCCCTTTTTATTTAAATAATTTTACAATTATTAATTCATTTCTGTTAAAAGCCCAAAGAAGCCTGGTGCTCATATTAAAGTTAAGAATAGACTGTGTTGTATAATTTTGGGACAGTGTATTTGGGTTACGGATGATGTCATGGCTTGTGTTGTCCTCAGGCACCCCAAGATTTCAAGATTTACCTGCTAGGTCTGTTACCCAAGGACTTGTTTCCAGGAGAAGACAGATACATTCTCAAAATAATTCTCAAACCAAGAAGGCAATAAAAAGAAACTGGCTAAATGGGGATCCCCCCAAGTGGAACAAGTGCAAGGGATTGTGGAGGAACTGCACACGGTGGAGAGAATGACTTTCTTTCAACGACTACAGGGACATCTTTACTTTCAACGCTGGTGCAGGTGGTTTGCGTTCAGACGGAGGCTTGAGGTCTCTCCTGTTTGATAGTTTTTGTTTAACCTTGACATGTCGTGGTGAACAATGTCCACCCTTTTTTGTTTGTGCTACCATTTCCTTTGTGTTGTCAATATGCAAAATTATCAAATAATAAGTTAAAAAAAAAAGAAAAAAGAGGGGAGAGGGGGCGGAGCTTAGCATGGTGCTGTCGAAGGAGGGAAGCGGCTGAGGATTTTTAACATACAAAAACACAAGTTTTACTTAAGGAAACAATGTGCATCCATAAAACACAACATGCAACACTTTAGTAAAATAGTAAAGGCGTGTCAGAAAGTCGCTAGGTTATCCACTGCCGTTATTTCCGTGAGCAGTTGCAATGGACCTGTCTGAAAAGTGGCTAAAAGTTGGCCTCCAGCGACTCCAATTTACAATTTAACATTTTCCAAATTTTCGCCTGACCCTACTACCGCTACGTGATTTTTAAGGTCTCTGATGTGTACAGTACAATGACTCACCAATCAAAAAGGTCTGGCATAGCAATTCCTAGAATATGAAAATCTTACTTGGTTGTAGGTGGCTTTGGTGTTGCCTTGGACTTCTGGACTCACATATAGGGCAGTACCAACCATGCCAGTCATGTTACCTGCAGTCATCGAGACACATGAGGCCAAAGAGGTCATAAGAACACCAACTATATACAGACAAAACAAAATGAATTTTCCGTCTCACCGCTTGGGTCAGGTTTGGGTACCGTCACTGCACTGCCCTCATCCCCTCTGAAACTAGCTGCAGCCTGAAACAGTGAGTACAGCAGAATTATATTAATGTTGCCTGAAAGCTTGGTAGTGTTTGCCAAGCTTACCGCGTTAGCCGGATGGTCGGTGGCCAGTCCAAAGTCTCCGATCTTCACATGGTCTTGAGAATCGAGGAAAATGTTGACAGGTTTCAAGTCTCTGTGGATCATACCCTAATGGAGAGACGAGGAGATTGATAGATTAAAGGCAATTCTGTCATTAAAATTGCTATGACAGGCTTTTGTATTACTTAGTTTGGTGGGAATAAAGCCCTATACCTTTTTTGCTAGTAGTGGGACGAAATTTGTTAGTATATCGTGTAATCTCACCTGCTCATGAATATACGCCAAACCGTCCAGGATTTCCCTGAACAGTCTCCACAGCCGAGTCTGGTCACTGTACAGCTCGTGGTCGATCGTGTCTCTTAAGGTGCTCTTTTCACAGTATTCCATCTGCGAGTGACAAAGAGTGTGTGTGTGTCACATAATCTGAAGACTTTTTGACGCCACAACAGGAGATAACGGAGAATGGCACCTGTATGTACAAGTAATGTGCTATGAGGAGATGCATTTCCGAGTCCGTGCTCTCCGTTGTGTCGATCATGGCCTTCTTGCTTTGCTCCATCTGGAAAATGTTGATCCGTGTTACATATTGACAAATTCATGCATAGATTTTTAGAACGATTTAATTTTACACCTGAGACATGTCATCAATGCTGTCGTCTCCGTTGTCAAAGATAATGTCACTCCTCGAACTACTGTCTGATGGTCTGCACAAAATAGCAGAAAAATGCTATGCCCCTTTGAAATGTAAAATGCTTTCTTTTAGTCGGCAAAAGAACAAAACGCTTACAAAAAAGATGCACCAAATACATCTTCCTCGTCCTCATCTTCGTCCTCGTCACTGGACTCATGACCTCCGCACTTGGCACTTGTAGATTTCTCGATGGAAGTTGACCACTCCACTGAGCTGGACAGGGCAGGAGGGGGCGCCAAATCTTCCACGTTGTCCAAGAGGCCAAATTCGTTCACAGATGCGGGTGGCTTCTTTCCCTGGGGATTTCTCTCGGGCGTCTGGGGCTCAGAGCTGTCGGTGTTGCTCAGGGCACCCACAGAAGGTTTCTCGTGCTTCTCGATCCATGCGTTGTAGTACCGGACGATGTTCTCATGGTTCAGACGAGAGAGCAGCGTCACCTCGCCTTTTATCCTCCTGAACTGCTTGCTGGCCGGGTTGACCTGGATGCGCTTCACAGCATAGTAGCAGCCGTCCAGTTTGTTTTGAACCTAAAAGGAGAGGCATTGTGGGCACTGCTACGAGAAAAGACAAGTGGAGGGGAGACATTACAGGCAAAACTCATTGTTTTTCATTTTCAGGGTTTGGGACAGTTCACCCCATCATACACTATATATACTTTCATCTAGAAACAAATAAATTACCTAATCTTTACAATAAGGAGGGCAAGTATTGCACAGATTCAATTTTTCTCCATAGAACTATATGGGGAAATTGTAACTTCAACTAAAATGCATTTTTCTCACATTGTGGCACGTTTAGTAGCTCCAAACTTGTACTTAAACTCCAGTTTTGTACTTAACAATATTCTAAAAGGTTTGTTCAGAGGGATTTTTCAATATTTCATTCCTGCCTGATTTATTGAGTTGTGAACTCCCCCAAATAAAAG
Organism: Lesueurigobius sanzi; assembly: GCA_900303255.1. NCBI lineage: Eukaryota > Metazoa > Chordata > Actinopteri > Gobiiformes > Gobiidae > Lesueurigobius > Lesueurigobius sanzi. The sequence goes on from OMNZ01108043.1 coordinate 11,844, forward strand.
ACAAAATTAGAATTTTTTCTAGCGCTGTCAAAATTAACACTTTATCTCTTGATTAATCATAAAAAAATTAATGCATTAGTCATGGATTAATCGCAAATTAATCACATCATTAACAGTGTAAACAAAGTGGTGTTTAGTTTGTTTACATTAGTATAAATGGATTTAATATGAAACAGTGCCCACACTTGAATTACAAATTACAATTGTAAGCAGCTTGGCTTTTAAATAGTTATTAGTTTCATAATGAAATTGCCCAAATGATTTTAATTAGAGCAGTGGTACCAAAAGTGGGGTCCTGGGCCCACTGGCGGCCCAGTCCTTTGAAATCAGTATTTACTGTATCTCACTTGAATTGAATAGGATGAGATAAGCTAAGACTTTATTGATCTCACAATGGAGAAAGTTTCCAGAATTTTTTTTTTACTTTTAGAGATTTTAATAGTTTATGACAAAATAAACATGACGTACAGTATTTATCAATAGCATTAATTCATATTGCTGGGGACTTTTAGATCAATAGGGGTCTGTGACCTGCTGGACTTTGGGAATTAGAGCTTTTAATGTCCGCGTAGTATTATTAATACAAGAATGAACTGCAATTAATCAAATTCCAAAAGTGTGATTAATCCGATTAAAATAATGAATCGATTGACAGCAATAATTTTTACAGATGTATTCAGTATGAACTACATTATTCAAAAACTATACAAAAAATATCCAACAACCCCTCTGCAGAAATAAAACCATATATTTAAACCTCTCTCTTTGCATTATTTAGATTTTATTGCCAAAAAATAGGCAATTTTGGCAATTTGTAACATAAAAAACATAAAATGACAAAAATTCCTGTACATTTTTTCTTATATACATGTCAGTCATTAATAGTAAAAGTTTCATATTGATATCACGCAATTAAATGTTTTTTCTCTAGTCACCTGCAGTGTCTCCCCTTAAAAATGTGCGAATATTACCTTTATAACAGCACCAAAGGCACCTTTTCCAAGAAGCTGGAGCTCCTCAAACTCATTAAAGTAGCGAGAAAACTGCCTCTGCACACCAGAGCTAAAAGGAGCGTTGAGAATGTGGCTCTGTGGGACAACAGTTGATGCAAAGTCCACAAGATCTGTGAAAGAAGGTACAAGCAGTTAATTAGAGACTAGATAGTGTGGTGCAGACAGTGATTTGGTATATGACAGATTACCTTCGGGGCTTGCATCCCGACAGTGTGGAGACATTTTGGGAGATGGAGGCTTTAGGAAGGAGTGTTCCAAGAGCTGCTGAGGTGTCCACCGTTCACCATCATTCAGACACAAACACCTACAGAGGAACAATAAGTTCTGATATTAATTTGCTACAAACTCTTCCGAATCATAATACATTGTGGAGTACAAGGGTTGAAAGAAAAAATAGTTGGAGTTTGGCCTCATCTATACATACATTTGAAGGAAGTCTTGAAAATCGGCATGCAGGCTAGATGGCACAGACACAGGGTACTCAGTCACCTCTTTACCCTGACTCAGACTGAGTAGCAGCAAACCCAGGTTCCACACGTCTCCTTTTTTACCGGTCTTTGTGGGCATGGCAGTGGCCTCCGAGAAACGCACATGTGTTTGCTGAAAAATGTCTTCTTTGCAGATGTCTGCAAATCTCTTAGATAAGCTATAATCAGTCAACCGCACATTTCCCTCCGAGTCTAAAATCACACTAGAAGCCCCCAGCTGCTTATGAACAACTGAGTTACAGTGGAGGTAATCCAGAGCAGACAGCAGCTGGCCGGTGTATTGGCAGAGTTTGTCTAAAGACACAGGTGTTTGCGTCTTTATATAATGGTTTAAACTGGTCCCAGATACATGTTCCACTAGAAGGTTAATGAGAATACAGTCCTCCTTTTCAGTAGAGCTCAGCGCCATGTAATGCACCAGGTTTGGATGCTCCAGTCGCAAGAGAGAGTTCAATTCATTTTCTGCTCCATGGATCTGCACAAAGATGATGAAAAAAACATGTTTATATCATTGTGCCACTTTAACCCTTTCTTCTATGGACAGGTAAGTGCACACTTACCTGCTTTTTACAGTTTTCAATCTTTCCTTTCTCCTGAGTAGTGAAGAACTTGCCCATTTTCTCGTTCCATCGCAAAGTCCACTCATAGATGACCACAAAGTCACCAGAGTTCGCCTCAAAGCCATAGTGAACACTGCGGCCAAGCCGCTCACTCACACCTGAGACACACACAGTTGATAATCTACTTACAATTGCAAACTTTGTAGTTTTTTTATAGACTTACCAAGATTTTTGCCTTTATGAACAACAAGATCTCCAAATGTACTGCTGCTGAAATTGAGAAGTTCTTGGGATCGATGGTTCTCTTCGTTAAATGTATCACGTCTACATATCACATATCATTTTTAAAGATAAAGATAATAAAAAATGGATTCTTACTAGTGTAAGATAATGTGGATAACGTGCATTACCTGTGACGTGAGCTGGAGGTAGTTCGGCGGCGATTGCAAATTCCTTTTTTGATTTCTGACAGATCTGGAGGAGATGTACCAGGGCTTGGAGGACCCGCCACAGACTTAGTAGCATTTGGTTGCTCCATAGATTCCAGAAATTCCTTAATAAAACATAATATTCAAACATATGAGCAATATCATTCATTAATCCAAACTGTATTGATTTGTTGTTATTTTGGGGACATATTATAATCGACATGTGAATGTGTCAGTTTAAGCATTTTCAACCATAGTCCCTGGGGAAGGTGTGAAATGCCAGCAACGTGCTTTGTTTACCTGTTTGGCCATTTCTTTTCTTCTTTTTTCCTCACGTTTCTGATCTTCTCTCCTTTGAATTACCGCCAATATTTCTTTTTCCTGAAAATGTTTTACAGAGAAGTGCTACAATGGTGTATTTAATGATACAATTAGACTGTGTTAGTAGAATTCCTAACTGTTTCCTCCTCCTGCCTGCGCTGTTGGTCCATCCTCTGCTGCTCCTCCAGGTCTCTCTTCTCCTGCTGTCTCTGCTGGTTTTTCAGCATCTCCTCGTGGAAGGAGCGTGATGGAGGCTTGTTGTGTTCACTCAAAAAGCCCTGGATGTGGTCAGCCAGTTCATAAATCATCACCTTACAGAGCCGAGAACGATAATAGCATTATATGAATTAGTTTCAATTAAACATTTAATGCAAATGTATAATGAAAATGGGGCAGAAGAATACTTAAACATATTGTTGTGCTTATGCATGATTTTACAGTCATACCTCGCCACATCGAGCTGCTGCCAGGTTGGTGAGTTCAGCCTGGAGGTTTAGGAGGATTTCATTTGAGAGACCTTTGGCATTTTTGAGCTCCAGCTCTGGAGGCCTGTCACCACAATTATCGGATCAATGTTATATATTGATCCTATTGATTCACTGGCTTTTAAAAAATAATTCTGCAAATGAAGTAACTTATTTGCAGAATTGCAAATACAGTACATTCATTTGCAGACTTTTGCTTGACATATTGTTTGTTTCAAGTTCGTAGCTACAAATTATTAACATTCTTCATGCTAGTGGTTGTTGCTTACACATCTGGGTATGTTGTTGGGCATTTGACCAGCAGGTCCACACTCACGTAGCATTCCTGTTTGTAGTCTAACCCGTTGGGACGAAGGCAAAGATGTACCTCTGGAGGTCTTTTAACCTGAACAGAGAACATGACATGAGTAAACACTGTATAGCCATCATCATCAGGGCTAGCTGTAGAGGTACCCTGTCTAAAGTTACCTTCCACGGGTCCTTATTCCGCAGATCGTGAAAGTCATCTCCAAATATAGACGCGAGAGCCTCTAGTTCATTCTCCTGCTGCACAGTGTAGTCGTCTGATCCATCTGTGTGAGTGTGCTGCCTGCTCATACTTGTACACTTCTACATGGCAGTGTTCAGCGCTCTCACACGCACGCTACGGCACAACAAAAATCAGGAAGAGCTTCGCTTTTAGCCCTGCGAGCTTCTCCGCTGCACTTCCAAATGTCCCACCCACGCGTCTCGCTAAATCCAACTTTAAAACATAGAGCAGTATCAAATATCCATTAAAAACACGACTCCAAACTTCGAGGTAGCGACAACATACGGCAAGAGTCGCGTGGCTGTCGTAAGCAGGGTCGCACCACGTGAAACGTCATCACGTTTCATAAACTGAACACTAGAGGGCAGTAAACACAGCTCGCCCGACTCCATGCCTCTACTACATGCATCCATAGAGTGTATACATCTTTATCAACGGTCTATGCATTGGTCTATGCATGCATCTCATGAGTATGTGGCATGGGCTTTAGGAAGGAGCCCATGCCATGGATACATAATCAACTTATATATTTGCTCGAAAGGGAGTGGGGTATAAGGTATGTGGGTGGAAGATGCACTTTGTTTTCTTTACACAAAGTTACAGAACCTCTTTGCATGTCGGTATAATGCCTATGCATTCACATAAAAAAGTATGCATAAATGTATGAAGGTAAGTTTTTATTATTATTTCATTTTTGTTTCTTTTATTTTTTTATTGATTATGATGGTTAAGAAAAAAACAACAAATGCTTGTGGTCTAGACTTTGTTATACACTTGTTATTGCACATTGAGTATTGTGCAAAGATAGGATTGGTGACACTGGATACTGAAAAGATATTGTAATGAATACAGTTCATAGTTACAGTATAGATTGTAAATTAGAATCAGCTTACATTATTATAGAAACTTAATTTTGTAAATTACTATTTTTCCTATAGTTTTATAATCATATGAATTATAATTACCTCCACCATTTAATGCAAGTTATTCTTCACTCTGTGTGGGCAAAGAGATGCAGTCTCTGCATCCAGCTCGCTGTATAGATACAGGGACACCTATTAATAGAATGGTATGTTATCTGGTGAGGCCAGAACTGAAGAATGCACACATACCTTAGCAATGTAAAGCCATTCAATTTGAGATTATATAACATGGCATTGTTTAAAAAAGTAATTTGTATTAGTTCATGATGATGATGATGATCATCATTATCATCATCATCATTTATTCTAGCAACTTATCAAACGACAAACAGAAGACATCTATATGAGTACATTTTTCATATGTACATCATTCACCACATGTCATGGATACATAATCAACTTATATATTTGCTTATATATAGGGAGTGGGATGAAGTAATACTCATTTATCCCCACCACCATTTTTCATACAAATGTCTTCCTATTTTTTTTATTTAACAAAGCATATAAAATATATAATTTATCAAGACATGATTCAACAAATGAATCAAAATCTTGCAGTGACGTTATTGCTATAAACCCATTTGATATTCTTATCTTACTTTGCACACTATATTCTGTATCAACTGGTAACATTGTATTTCATACAGATTTCTAAGACAAATTCCAGCTTAGGTTCCAATACACATACATCTACAAACTCTTATGACAATAATCCATGTAAGATCATAATTCTTCCTCAGCTCTATACTTGAAAATATGTTAATAATATTAGTTGACGGTACTGTACATAGACCTCAAGTAATTTTGTGCACATGTATTTTTGGGGTTTGCCCCACTGTTCTCTTTCACAGTTGTGCATATTGTGTCTGCATAGATGCGAGTATTACCTCATGAATGTCTGGGGTTTAAGGGGAATATATGGTTGGGAAGGGGGTTAGGACAAATATGGGCCTTCTGTCTGAACTCACTACCCAGGAGCCCCAGTGGCTGCGTGCTCACCATACCCTACAAGGAGACAGCGGGGCCAATCAGCGGTGCGCACTGACAGGCCACTCACAGCACAGAGTCATCAGCTGTTCCTCGCGTTAAGGAGGCTCTCTTGGCATACCAGCTGCACGCTTCACACTCCTCTACAATGTTTTCATTTCCTTAACTAGATGCATGCCCAGTTCCTGTCTGTGGGTCAACATTTGGTTCTGTGAGAAGTGTGACAATTCACTAGCCACAAGGTAACAATGTTAAATGTACATGGGCTACAATCCCACATATTTTTATGTCCAATAATCATGAATAAGTTCTTAGTTTTAATAGGAATCCCTCAGAACACAAAATTGGGTTGTACATATTGAGCAATGTAGAAGCTTTTTGTCATATATCATAAAGGTATGATCATGATCTTATTATCCATGCTAATCATTCATTAATATTTCTGACCTCTCACTTTGAAATTCATACAAGCAGAGATGGCCTATAGTCACATTCATGCCTTTGCGGTTGATTGATTTGAGTTTGTATCCCTTTTGTCCATCTATGTAAAAGACATCAGGGATTTTAGCTGCCAGCTCTTATTTGGACTTGTGTGAACCCCTTAGCCACACCCCTGGTCCCTGGGCCCAGCCGGTGTCTTATTTAAGCGGGTGGTCTACTCCAGCCGGTTGTCCCAGTGGAAGCATCCATCTGCCTGCGCACCTTGGTGAGTCTCCAGTTCCTACTGTAGCTTTACTTTAGTTTTGCTTTAGCAGTTGTGATGCTTGTTTGCTGCTGGTATTGTGATTGAATGAAATCTTTTATTTATATATAATAACATAAAAATCTTGACTTTTTATTTACTTGTCATATGAAGCTTCAAACTATGGTATTGGGAATGCAAACAATTAGCTAAAAATGCATTCATGACTCAAGCTTTTGCTGTTTTCAAATGAATGAACTGATGAGTACAGACAGAGTAATCACCTTGAATTGCAATAGAACAAATTAGTTACATACTGAGTTGGTTTTGAGATTACTTCTTATACAATGTACCTAAGCATCAGCCCATTGTATCCATTCCTCTGTAGAATACACTGGGGCTGTGAAACTCAAAATAGATGACAGGTCTGTGTCTTATGCCCCTTTTTGGTGCTACCTCAGCAGCTCTGAGCTCTCCTGGAACAATCAACAGTGGAGATAGGATATCAGGACTTGTACAACAAGATGGGACCAAAATAGTGTCTAAAGGCATGGGCAATTAGCACTGTCTTAGATAACCCCTATTGAGGGAAGTATTATTGTGCTATGACAGTGTCAAACAGGGGATAGGTCTTCAAAGCATTGAGGATTAAAAGGCATATAAGTATTATGTAACTGCTGCTTATCTAAAGTCCAGAAGTGTCATCCTTGTGCTCATTTTAGTAGACCTCTCTTTTATCTTGTCTAAACATCAGCATCTATGTCTTTCCTTGTTGCCCTTTAAAAATCTAGACCATTTAGACCAGACACAAGCCTAACCATGTGCGACGACGACGAGACTACCGCCCTCGTGTGCGACAATGGCTCTGGCCTGGTCAAGGCTGGATTCGCCGGAGATGATGCTCCCCGTGCTGTCTTCCCCTCCATCGTTGGAAGGCCCCGCCACCAAGTACGTTCCACCATCAATTCCTCCATATTTCCTACACTTGGGATGTCTTACTGATAATTTCTTATTTCTTGACTTGTCCAGGGTGTGATGGTGGGTATGGGTCAGAAAGACAGCTATGTCGGTGACGAGGCCCAGAGCAAGAGGGGTATCCTGACCCTCAAGTACCCCATCGAGCATGGCATCATCACCAACTGGGACGACATGGAGAAGGTTAGTCTACTGGGGGCAGCTGACTCCACACATGGCTTTACAACCTTAGCTGTAGTAAAATGTATTTATTTTTAGTTTTAGGGAAGTTTGCCTTGTTGTTCCTGGTGATAAGTGTGATTTCAGGCGCCTCATCAGCTGTCATGTCCTTTGTTCTGCTGACAGATCTGGCACCACACATTTTACAATGAGCTGCGTGTGGCCCCCGAGGAGCACCCCACCCTGCTCACAGAGGCCCCCCTCAACCCCAAGGCCAACAGAGAGAAGATGACCCAGGTAAAAACCTACTTCTCCTCCTCTTTACAATGAAATGGTTAAATATTGACAACATGCTAGTCCACTAACCACACTCAGTAGGCACTTAGTTAGTACTTTAGTAATAGCAATACTTTTGTAACCCTACATCAAAGTATGCACTGTGTATTCAGAACAAGCTCTGTGCTGAAGCAGAGTAAAAATAGACTGGCCTTTTACATGAAAACCAGTTTATCTGTACAGCTGCATTCTTTTACTCAGCAAAGGCTGCAGAGAGTAATAGCTTGCAGCAGCACCACTGCTTTAGCAAAGCTGATTTTAAGACGAGCATTTATTTTATTACATATATTTATTTTATTCCATATATTTCATATCTTTCATATATATCATTGAAAAATACCTTTAAAATTAACAAACATGTGCCTTTGCTGTGAGTGGCTCATCTATCCTAATGCCTGACTTGTAACTTTACTGGGAGCGGGGATGTCTCCAGCCCGTCTCCATGGAGATGTTGACCAAAAGCAGCCAAATATGAGATTTAAATAGGTTAGGTCCCCATTCAAATCCATTCTTTGATTACCCAGTGGCCACTGCAAGATATAGCATTTTTTCTGTGTCTAGCTGGTCATTAGAGCATATTTTGTATTGCTGGCAACCGTATGATCTAAAACGCAGTGTGGCTTTAAGTTTATGTTGGTTGGATCAGTATTCTTATCTGTATATCTTTCTGACTGCTGATACTTATCCATATTTCACTTTCAATTTCATTTACAGATCATGTTTGAGACCTTCAACGTCCCCGCTATGTATGTGGCCATCCAGGCTGTCCTCTCCCTGTATGCTTCTGGTCGTACAACCGGTCAGTACTCATTAATTAGAGACAGCCTAAATATACACAGGTCTATTGCAAAGCTGTCGCCTCTTTGATTCCCTCTTCATTGTCAAGTCAAAGTGTTAATCCGAACCCTGTATAGTACCAGCCAGAGATGTCAGCGACTTTGTAGTTTATGATGTGTCACATAGCTAAATAGAGCGGATTATATGTGGCGAACTCTAAGCACTGAAGGCATGCTGACCTTTTGCTGTGTGCCAAAGGTATTGTGCTGGACTCTGGCGACGGTGTGACCCACAATGTGCCCATCTATGAGGGTTATGCCCTGCCCCATGCCATCATGCGTCTGGATCTGGCCGGTCGCGACCTGACTGACTACCTGATGAAGATCCTGACTGAGCGTGGCTACTCTTTTGTCACGACTGGTAAATAAAACAAATATTCACAACTAATTTTCCTACATGTTTCAGTTTTTGGCTAAACATGCCAATCTTGACTGTCCATAGCTGAGCGTGAGATTGTGCGTGACATCAAGGAGAAGCTGTGCTATGTTGCTCTTGACTTTGAGAATGAGATGGCCACCGCTGCCTCCTCCTCCTCTCTGGAGAAGAGCTATGAGCTGCCCGACGGTCAGGTCATCACCATTGGTAATGAGCGTTTCCGTTGCCCCGAGACCCTGTTCCAGCCCTCTTTCATTGGTAAACCATTATTATAAATACAGTCTACAGTATTTGTTGGATTAAGAGTATATTCTAAAACTTCACATTGTTATTCATCAGGTATGGAGTCTGCTGGTATCCATGAGACCGCTTACAACAGCATCATGAAGTGTGACATTGACATCCGTAAGGACCTGTATGCCAACAATGTGCTGTCTGGTGGTACCACTATGTACCCTGGTATTGCTGACCGTATGCAGAAGGAGATCACAGCCCTGGCCCCAAGCACCATGAAGATCAAGGTAAGATTGTCTTTATAAAACATGCTAAAATTAGGCTTGACAGAACACATGAATAAACTTGGTGCGTGCCTTTGTCTTTGTCTTCAGATCATTGCCCCCCCTGAGAGGAAGTACTCTGTCTGGATCGGAGGCTCTATCCTGGCTTCTCTGTCCACCTTCCAGCAGATGTGGATCAGCAAGCAGGAATACGATGAGGCCGGCCCCTCTATTGTCCACAGGAAATGTTTCTAAACATCACCAACCTCTTTACATTCATGTATTTATACGTTCCTGTCAACTGTATATATGTGTGTTTTGTTGTAATAAAGTGAAGCCCTTTTGCAAGAGTATAACTGACTGTGTGTCTTAACTTAATAAGATAAATAAATCTAAATCAACACTACTTGAAAGGCTTTGGGAAAGAGAAAAAAAATATATATATAAACCATACATGTATTATATAGACTTGATTTTATCATCAATAGGCCTACAATTTGTGTTTCTGTGTGAAAATATTAACTTTTTTTTCTTTCCTTAATGCATAAATGTGTGACAAAAGCTTTCTCTTCCATAAAAAAAAGTTTGTGTTTCTTATATGAGGCACCTAAAACATTTAGCATTTACTCTGTTACTTTCACTTGGGAACTTGAGGCAATGTTGCTCCCAGTTTGATAAAATGTGGATAGACCGACGGTGACGAAATCAGCAGGTTGAATGGGAGTTGAGCAGCACTTTGTACTTCCCCGCCCGGGCGGTATGTCCTGTATAGTAAATCAAGCGCATTATGGAAATGCTATTCGAACCCGCCTCAGCCAATCACAGCGTGTGCGTCGGCAGCGCTGCTGTTTTTGAATACTTCTCTGCGGAAACAGGCAGCCCGTAACAGGCTAGAGAAGAGAAGAATGGTCTTTTGAGAAGATTATTTAGTTGTTTAAGATTGCAATATGTTGTGCAGATTTATTTATCCCTTCATCGAACGAAAAGGAACATGGATCGACGCTTGAGTTGAGGGATGTACACGAAGATTTCGGAGTTTTCATTGTTTTGTAGCGTATGCATGTTAGCTGGTTCGTGTTAGCTAACTAGGTTAAGAGAGAATTGCAACACGATGAAGCTCGAGTCCTAGGAAATTTGGAAGAATTTGTTAATCGATTTTTGGTAGTGTAGATTTGAGCATTAGTTAGTTTTAGCGGTGGTTGTGTAGTTTACCTAGATGCTCAAACATCTGTTCCATTTAGGAGTATTTTTGTGTATTTGTCAAGCCTAGTAAGTCAAAGTAACCGTAGACAGGAAACATATATCTTGAAGCTTGAACTCACAATGAAGGTGATGGAGAGAAATGTGATGCGCCTTGTGGCTGTGCAGCACCTTCGTACAGCTTATGGGATAAAGACTAAAAACTGGAATAAAAACAAAACATCTCGAGCATCAACGAGCATCTCGGTAAGGCCGTCAACAACAAACCACTCCTTGGTAAACTGGGTGAAAGTAGGATTCAAATGTTGTAACATTTGCATGCTATAATGCCACAGCCCCTCTGGCAGTTTTCAACGATTTCCATTTCGACACTCGAAACAAAAAGCTATTACAATCAAATTTGGACGAAAAAAAGTAGTTATGTTCAACTGGGAGAAAAACTTTGCATTTATTTTCTTTTTGATAAAATACCAGAGGTTTTTTAGCTTAACTATTCTAATCCATCTTTTGTGTGTGTTTACTCAGAAAAGAGTTTTTGGTGTGCCTCTTGAGAATCTGCCATGCTATAATATGGAAAGTGGAATAGTACCAAGGCAAGTAGCTTTGCATTTCTTATTGTTTTCTTTTTTGGACCAGTGAGAAGTTTTATGCGTTGGAAGTGACTGTTAATTTGTTTTTTCCATTCAGGTTTCTTGTTGACGCTTGTATAAATCTAACGACACATGTCGACACAGAGGGCCTATTCAGAAAGTCTGGCTCTGTGGTTCGTCTGAAAGCTCTCCGGGTGAGTGATGGGGGGAGTTTAACCTTGCTCTCATTGGACTTGTTGACCTTGTGCCCTAAAGACAATGCTGTTTTGTATGTTTAGGCCAAGCTGGATGCAGGAGAAGACTGTCTGCCCACTGCTCTTCCCTGTGACGTGGCTGGCCTTGTTAAGCAGTTCTTCAGAGAACTGCCTGAGCCTGTATTTCCCACAGAGCTGCAGGATGTGTTTCTGAAGGCCCAGCACTTGAACTCAGTGGAGGAGAGGACCGCGGCCACCATGCTGCTGTCATGTGTGCTGCCCGAGAGGAATCAGAGCACTCTCCGCCACTTCTTCGAGTTCCTTCAAAGTGTATCATTAAGGTAACCTGATTGTATTCTTTTTTTTTTTTTTTTTTATATTGCATATACTTTGACACAGCTATTAAACAAACAATATTTTTTGTGAATTACAGGAGTGCCGAGAACAAGATGGATAGCAGTAACTTGTCTGTAATCTTGGCGCCTAACCTCCTACACTCTGGGGATGCTGAAAAGATGAATGCTAGCACTGAAAAACGCCTCAAGCTCCAGGCAGCGGTTGTGCACTGTTTCATAGAAAATGCTCACAGCTTTGGTAATTTACTTTTCTTTTCTTTCTTTATTTACACATTTTTGCTTTTGTTTTAATAATGTTATATATCTTTCCATCACAGGTGTGTTACCACAGTTTCTCAAAGACAAGGTGCCAGCCATGATGGGCTGTGATTCTGGCGCTCCGTCTCCTACTCACGAGGAGCTCCGTGAACTTGACCTAAACTCGGGAAGGAAGCGGAGACCTAGACGTAGCTTTGGAGGTAAAGGTCTAAATGTTGACACTTTGCCTTTCCAAGTTTTATGTTTAAAAACAGTGTTTTTAAAATTTGTATATTGTAGTAGTTTTGCAATTTTTAAACGAGACACACTTGCAGTTGTTTAAGGCTAGATGGGTTTATCAGTAGTCTTTGGGGAAAATATGACTCGGTATGTCTCGCATTACAGATATTGTCAGTGGTGCTCTGAATAAGATAAAAACAAATAGGACACCCACAAATATCCCCCAGTCAGACAGTGTTGGTATGTAAAATCACAAATCGGCTATGTAATGCTCTCGCCACATCTTCATTCTTCATATAAATAAAAGTGAAAATCAAACTTGAATTGACCTACACTATTGATTTGCGTTATGCTCTACATAAAGGCATGGAAAATCAAACAAGCTTCTTCATTTTAATTCTGTCCTGAATGATTTGCCGTCTTTTCTGTTTGCCCACAAATCATTTGCACGGGCCAATTTCCGCATGAAACTTGCTTACTCTGGTTGTCACTTTTGAAGCATAAAGCTTTCAGCAGCTTGAATTTACATTTAAATATAGACATTCATCATGATCCAAGCCATTAATTCTCTTTTGATTTCTGACAGTTTTTTCTTCTGCAACTCCTGTGATTGCAACCCCCAACTCGAAGCGAAAACTACCTCTGGAATCTGGTCACAGTTTTGGCTTCTCAAATAAGAAGCGTAGATCAATCAAAAAGAACCTTGGGATAGATTTACTTCCTAATCCTTTATTCCATGGAACATCTACTCCTGGATCTGGTACTAATTATTCTATGGACATTTATTCAATGGATTTAGATGGCGTCTAATATAATTTGTCCTCTGATGTGTTAAGCTCGTAGTGCGTCTGATGTCCTGGACTCCTCTAACACCTGTGGCTCTGGTGGGAGGTCTCAAAGGCGCTCTGTGACTTCTGCGAGGAGAAAGAGTCGAAGACTGAGTAGCCGGCATGCTGTCAACAGGTACATCTACAACACAATCATTTATACACGATAAACATGAGACTTTTTTTCCTGAAGCACTGGTCTCATCTGTTTCTTTCAGGGTTGAATCTGGCAAAGCTGGCTGCTTTTCTCCAAAAAGCAGCAAAAAGGACGCACCACGCAAATCTCTGCGCATGCGCTTCAGCCTGGGTAAAAGCAGCAAAGACACTGTAAGTGTGGCTGCTTTATAGAACCCACAGATTAACAATTCTATGTTAATCCAAGTGCATGACACTAGCTCTTTAGAGATTAATTTTGATTGTCATTATTATGTGTGCACTTTCTGGGTAGCGATGCACCGATCCAAAACTGGTATTTGATATCCGAGCCGATCCCGGGGGAAAAAAATAGAATATCGGGTATCGATTCCAAATATCTGATACTGAACCGATACTTTCACCAATTTAAGTGAACATGGAGATGCAGTATGTCATTTGAAAGCTCTTTAGAATTTAGGCACTGAATTAGTTTTACTACACCTGTTGATTGCTGTGCAAAATACTGCAGTTAGCAGTTAGGCAAACCCCTGAAGTAGTGAAATATTATTGTCCAATGGTGAAGGTCTGTGTTTTGTATTTTAGTTTGTAAAATACTGTTATAGAATTACTGATAAAACATAATTTAGCATTAAAGATCAGATGACCTTATGTTGGAAGTTAATATTAATGTAACGAGGACCAGTCACTTTTTCACTCATTACAAACCAGTTTATTTACATAAACAACAAATATGTCATCTACAAACCTACTTTTGCACACAAAAAATCATAGAACCGGGTATCGCTGGATCAATGCATCTCTTTCTGGGTATATTTTGTGTGTGTGTGTGTGTGTGTATTGGGCAAATTGTTGATCTTTGCATGGTCAGTTTTGTTGAAATCTTTAATTAAATGTAGAGGCCAAAGCTATTGTGCCTTGTTATCTGCACCTTTAACACAACAATATGTTTTACTTGTTTACTTGTGAGGTACGTCTTAAGGATAATTGCATCCATTTTAATGCATATGACAAATATTTGGTAACGGAAACCTTTAATACTAAAATGTAATTACATGACACATCTAAAAAGGTTAATTTATGGACAAAGCTAAATTGTGCTTTATTCAGCAGTGCTTGAAACCATAAATAATAAAATATCTTGAATCCTTTGGAAATCTGGTTGCTTCTGAGTTATTTTAACAGACTCTGGAGAACTAACCACAAATGCTATTAACCTATTAACATTGATTACTGGGACACATCTGTGGGCTTCATTTTAACAAAGTAATCCTTCTAAAACTCTCTGGTCGGTCTTTCACTTCTCATTCCATGTTGGTGTTGAAAGGGATCCATCGGCTGGAGACTTGCCTCTCAGGAAAGCAGCACCAGCTTTTGTTTTACCAAAGAAATGGAGTTCATCAGTCCATCTGTGTTGCCAAGGATTGTGGAGTCAAATGGTAAGTAAATTATTAGTAAGTTATTTAAAAAAAGTAATCAAATCGAAAGTTATGTTGTGCATTATCTCCCTAAAGGCTCCCAGTACATAAGCAAGTCTGAGGACAACTTGCTGACCCCCCATCAACACTTGGGCGCACATCGCGGTGTTTGGGCAGCTGACACTCCGGTTTCATCCCAAGACTTAAGCAGAGGTTCTTTCACTGACACTCCCATGAGCATGTGTCTGAAGAACACCTTCACCTCTGAACCTGCTATAGTGTTATCCAAGCCCTCGCCAATGTCTGGCCTGCCCCTGAAGCTGTGCTGTGCTTCAAGTGCAGAGAGTTTAGAGAGTGAGGCCACTGAAGCCCAGATCACAAGGGGGCCCACTCTGATCAAGATCAACAAAGCCTTTTCTGAATCGGTTAGTGACCTCCAGCCTACACATGTCTCCAGCGCCGCAATAACGTCACATACTTCAAAACCATGGGATGAAGTGGATGCTCTTCCTCCACAAACTCCAGTTGGTTTCCCTAATGTTACAGCGTCTTCCTCCAAGGCATCAGCTCAGCAGACCTTCCGGGCTAATGAGCAGAATATTACTTTTGGCCAATTAGAGCTTGCTTGCTTGACTCCTTTACATATTGACAGTATAGTGTTTGATTGCGATACCAACGGTAGTCTGTTGTTAAAGAAATCCAAAGATACTGCCCTGACCAGCAGCAATTATGTCTCCACATTGGATGATGGAGGAGAGGAGGAGGAGCCAGTGAACTGCAGCAGACTGATTGATGCTCTGGATATACAAAGTCCTGCTCACTTCACACTGGGGAGATCTGCTGGGCTACAGTCTACTCCATGCAGATTAGACTTCCAACACTGCACCGAGCTCTGCACACCTCAGAGGGCTAATAGTATTGTGGGAGATATTTGCACCGATGCTGATGACCAGGAGGGGGCACTGTCCCCTCATGCCGTGCAGGCCCAGAAGCGCAGAGTGGCTGAACACATTCAGCACTTTAACAGGCTCACTCTGCATTCTCCCAAAGGCTCCCAGCGCATAGCCAGCAAGTCTCCACTCCGATTCCAGCGCACACCTGTCCGTCAGACTGTTCGCAGGATCAACTCCCTTCTCGGAGACAGCCGGAGACCCTCAAGGAGCGTTACCCGCCAGAGCATGCAAGTGCCTAAAGCTGTGAGCTTAGAAACTGGCCTCTCTCCACATCCACTGGTCCTGCACAACTTGGATGAACCACAAGTAATTTCTAACACTGTAAAGTCCATAAAGAAACCCCCTCCTGTGCCTCCTAAAAAGCACAGCACCCTGGCCCGTAAACCTGCGGCCCTTGGGGATGCGACAAACAAGGTGCAGCCTAAAACCAAGCTGGACACTTCAGGGTGCCACCAAGAGCAGTCAGGGCCCCATAAGCCTTATGTGCAGCAGGTGATCGAGAAGGACATGCATCATTACAGAGGCTCTCCCAGGAACCCCCTGAACCAGACCCGACTGCTGTCTGCAACAAAACCTGTCGATTTATAGTCACCGTCATGTGATTGTGTTAGCATGCAAGTCCTGGTGAGGTTTTTGGTGGAATGTTTGCTTAGTCAGTGGGTACTTTAAGTTATTCTGCATCTGTGTTTACTGTCTGGGAGATCTTTGCCTTACATTTATTAACTTTTTTTTAAAAAGATGGGTGTTTGTAACTCTAGAATAGTGTCAGTAGTGTGCAGACCAACCAAACTAGGAATAGGCATGATTGGAAACCTTGTTTCTTTGTTTTATTTATACATCTAGTGACCCTTTGGGAGATTTTTTAAAACTTTTTTTGTCTTAAGATGTAAAAATGCACCTTCTATTGTTCAAAAGATGCCAAACAGTATTGATTAAATCAGGTATTTTGCAAAGTTATATTTTGTATTACCGCAAATAAGCGCAATACTAAAAGTGAACTACAAATAAATCCAATGTTTGTTTCCAAGTGTGTGTGTTTTTTAAGAGCCACAAGAGGGCGTCATTCCCCAGATCAACCAATCAGTTAAATGTCTCTAAATTCATTAAAGTCTACATTTTATATGTATTTCCAAACTTAATGTCTACATATGAATCTAGGAATATTTTTATTGACTTACATTTTGGTATAGGGACATTTTTTCTCCTATGAATTAGATGAATGCGTAATTCCCACGCGCACGGACTCCTGGCCCCTCTGTCTGATCCTCGCCCGTCTGCTTCTCCAAGAGTTCAAGTGTTGAGGGGGCGGATAGTTTTGATTTTCTTTACTTCGCTGTTAGCCAATAATGTCGAGGGAGCTGTTGTGCACATCTCAGCTGGCAGACATTTAAAAGGGAGACAGTGCGGCGCTGGAGTAATTTGTATTAAACCCCCTGGCCCCTTTTCTATGGAGCGCTCAGTCTCCCACCCAGCAGAGCACAGTCCCGCCACTGAGGAGTCGACGCGAGTGGGTGCCTATCTGTAAAAGTACCAGAGACAGGAGCGCATCACTGAAGGACGAGGACATGAACAAGTGAGTGTGGAGCTTCCTATAATAACATAATTTGTTCCTTCAACGCGTTGCGGAGGAGTAGCCTGCAATGTAGAATTTGGTAGAAACTGGGGTTTAAAACACTTGTGCCAGCTTTGTGGTAAAGTGTTACAATGATTCATTTTAGTAGACGGCCTGTTTTATTAATTTAATTTTGTGCGAAAAGTGTATAACCCGTATATAACCTGGATTTTATTTGTTTTCTGTAAGCTCCATCATAGCCTGGTTGTACACTGCATTTTACATTTTGTTTTGTGCGTAATATCACTGCGTAACCACCCTTTGCGCTGTCTTGTTTCCCAATTCTCCCATAGGATGGCTAACTCAACTCGTGTAGTCTGCAGTATGGTTCTCATCATTGGCTTGATCTCCTCTCCCGCGGTCTCAAAAAGAAACCGTGGATCACAAGGCGCCATCCCTCATCCGGACAAGAACAACCCAAACGAATCGGAGCAGCAGCCTCACCCTCCTTCTCCAGCGGGCTCCGGCACCCGCCAGAGGCACGGCTCTCCCTCTCCAGCCGACGAAGTGCTGGAGTCCAGCCAAGAGGCGCTTCACGTCACCGAGCGCCAGTATTTGAAGCGCGACTGGTGCAAAACGCAGCCCTTGAAACAGACCATCCACGAGGAGGGATGTGTGAGTCGGACCATCATTAACCGTTTTTGCTACGGACAGTGCAACTCCTTTTACATCCCTAGACATATCCGCCGGGAAGAGGGTGCGTTCCAATCTTGCTCCTTCTGCAAACCTAAGCGCTTCACCACAATGACATTCACATTGAACTGTCCTGACCAGCAGCCGCCCACCAAGAAAAAACGCATTCAGCGCGTAAAGCAATGCCGCTGCATTTCTATAGATTTGGACTAGTTATGCGACGTATGTACGTGCAGGCACGGAACACATGCCAGACTTCACTGAAAACAAGCGTTTCTCATTCCTCTTTGCAACTTCAGCCTGAGACTTTTCACAGCACCGCACGACCGGGAACGCGAATCGGAATGGTTTTACGCACGGCTTTGACATCCAACTGAACTGCACGTCATGGTTTATACTAAATGTTCTAACCAGAACACTCTGCAGGAATAGTTCCTGTGCTGTTTTTAATGTTTTTATTTGTTTAACGGAGTTTCCACTGTGTGGAATTAGACTGAAACGCAGAATGTAATTTTAATTATACGACACTCATATGCCTGTTACGCACGACTTTTTGCAAACACACTTGAGGCTTTTTTCCCCATTACAAAATGTTGTAGGCTACGTTTCCAGTGACTTTTGATGTAACTAAACTGTTGGGTACTTCCTTGGATTAAATGACCCACGAAATAACCTACATTTTGAATATTGTGCATATGATTTATGAACCTGTACAGAAACTAGGCGTTCAAATTTGTTTTTCCACACCATCCAACTGCGCCTTTTCCACAAATGCGTAAATGGCGCACTTATGAATAGAAGTTCTTTACACAATATTAACATTATGTACATAATATTAGAGGCATTTTTAACTACAGCACACAAGGCTGGTAAAAAAAATAATGATTGAATCAAACAAAACGAAAACCACATGCTCCATTATTATTCACATTCCTAAAAACAAAGTCAACTTTAAATAAACATCCAGGAACTAATGTCTCAAACACAACCTTGTAGGATGACTCATAGTTTATTGAAGAGTCTGGTTGAAATATGAATCATCTGATCTTCTCCCCTTTTTTCCCCATAAATTAGTAGACCTCTGATGAGTTCCTGAGCTCAGGACTAATGACAGTGTGGACAGCGATGTGGCACACAATCACACCTTCAAATTGAATTAATGGACTTCAAAAGTCTGTTTAGGTTCAGTAGTTTATTGTTGAAATTTAAAACAATTCCATAAAAGTACAGAGCACCTATTATGAGCGACTGAAGGTAGCACAGACAGCAAGAACTCATTACTGTTACAATATCACCCTGTGGCGTCTTTGCAATATATATATATTTAAATTTTAATATAAAAAAATAATCATTAGATGTGATAAACTTTGAAAGAAAATATCTACAACACATGGCTTGAGGTGGTACGCTTACATGTTTATACAACTAAAAAAAAACTGCATTTTCCCATTTGTAAATTGGCAGGAAAAACAAACCTTCCTCAAAAAATAAATTAACCCATGCTATTAGAAAATACAATAACCACAAATATATGAATAAAAATATTCTTCATGTGCACTGCTTCAAAAGCTTCATCTACATTATCCGTCCCATAAAAATGCATACTGTGGCATTCTCAGGCAAAAATAAAATCTTTCTGTATAAACATTAGTCTCAGGCATTGAAATTTCGTCAGACTTCAAATAAAATGCACAAAAATAAAATAGATTCCGGAAGCATAATATCTATCAAAAAAAGTAGGCTCTTGCATAGGGAATGGGGCGCCAAGAGTGCAATATAAATGAATGCACACGGGTAGCAGGTACAGTGAGCTTCAGCTACTGCAAGCAGGAAAAGTGCAACTGCTCTGAACGACAACAAGAGGATAAACTCATCAGTGTTTAAGGGTAACAAGACTAGGATTAGAAGCTCCATTCCCAAATCTGCACTGCCGCTGCCTATTTCAAGACATGTGATATTTACAAGACTTAATGGGCCACAGTGAAACTGTAAAGGAGAGTGGGACACGTGGTTTTCACATAACGGCAACTGCACTGCTACTATTGTGTACAGTAGTAATAGTTACATGTGTCCAATGGTCCTGATGACGGTTTACTCACAGGTCACATTGAGCTGGATCAATGAGGTCTCTGACCTTTCACACCGTTTCCAATGGATCACTGCCAGACATGCATTATTTTGCTCAGTTGTATTGTGTAGTTATGCTAATATCAAAAGTGGTTTCCAGAGCTGTTTTGGGACAGGCACGGCAGTAGGTGTGTTCTGTTTATCCAAAGTCTTGGTTTGAGATAGTAACTGTAAACTTAGGTGTTGTTAAATAGTCCCCACTGTAGCTCAAGTGGATGACACGCTGGCCTCCTTCTGTCGCAATCGCTCTTTCTGTTGAAAAAAGGCACAGGAACAATCATCTCACGCACACACATAACAGAGGCTGGTGTGAGTTGAGAAGTACTTACCAGGCTGTTGGCATTGACCTTCTTGGTTTCCACCCGCTTATCGGCTGTGATCTTCTTGATGTTTTCTTGGGCTTCCTTTAACCTAGGTCAAATGATACATTTGTAATGTCGTGTTTTGTATAGTATTCTGGGCTGAGAATAAATTTAAAACATGATTTGTTAAAAACCTTTTTCATATCCAATTTATTTAGTCATATAAAAGCTCTTGTATTCTAATGTGTCAGTTTTTGTTGTGCTTTGGGGCATGTCATGCTCGTCACAGCATCTTACTTTTATGGCCCATAGAGCGACATAGTCATATTTCATCTTCTTGAAGTAACAAAATATTGAAATTAATGCACATGATAAAATGTTGATGTTCCAAAAATCTATGGAGAGTGTCCCCTACATAGCACTGACTATAAAAAGCAATACGAGCAGGAGCAGGACTTCGCGCCGCATGTCCAGCATCATTACAGTGTTCAGTTCTCCCATAACACCTATCCTTTAGGAGGCCCTGTCTCATCAGAGGCCAGTAAAGGCGACTGGGCAGTCAGGAGGGTCTACAGGAGCTCAGAGGAATGCCAGCCCAAACACACGCCTCAGGTCAAAGGCAACATCATAAATCCAGGCCCAGGGCTGAGGCCTCCGGTCTACTCTGCTCTCACGGCCTCCCTCTCAGTGTTAATTAGAAAGCCGCTTCTGCACATCATCACTCAGCCACAGAGCAGTTTAGCTGAGGCTTGTGTCATGCTCAAAACTATTATTGTGCTAACACTTTTTGAGATGCAACATACATTTTGTTACAATACAATTGAATATATGATATTAGCGTTATATAAAACCAATGCATTATTATTATTATTAGTTTTTTTTATATATAGTATATAAAATGAATAGATAGTTTTAACATATACCTTAAATATGGCTACAGTATTTGTAATTCGCATGGAAATTCTCCCATTCAGTGCTCTAAATGAAGACCAACGCAGGCTCACCTCTCTTTGGAGATGTTCTTGCTCTGTTTCTTCCAAGTGTTTTTGAAGTCACTGCAGAATTCAAACCACAGCATAAAGATATAATTCGGGGTCACGTCCTTATCTCCTGCTTTGGGCTTTAGTCCAAAATAGTTCACCACGTCCAGAAACCTGTCGCACAACAGAAATAGTAATATTACAATAAGCAACAAGTTAAATTGTGTAGCATCCTCCTGCTGAGCTACACAGCCGGTAGTATAGTGACCTTTATAAAGCCCACAGCAGAATACAATCCTTCCTGGCTCAAAGAGTAGACTATGACATATGGACATGCCAGCAAAGAGAAACAGGTGTGAAGACACTGAAATCTGTTGTTTTATTGTACAGTATGTGTGTATGCTACATCTAATTCACTTGTGCTGAACCTGACCTCTTTGGAAGATGGGGTCTGCTCCCTCCCTCAGCCCAAACATGAAAGACACTTGACCTGTCAGAGCACTGATGAAAGGAGGGCTATGATTCAAGAGATGCTCCCTATGAAACAGTGAAGTCCATGATAGACTATATGCCACCTATTTGCGTTCATGCTTTAAAGCACAAGAATGTAATTCTCTCAGATTCAGAACCAGAGTCAACGAGCCAGTATTTCTATTACTTGGTATTTCATAAGAATTATTAAATAAGAACAGCCGCAATTGGTGAACAGGATCATTCGCTAAAACCCAATAAGGGACAACCCCCCCATCCCCCACGGTATTCATACAACCACCTCAAAATCTGCATAGAGGGTATGCACATGCATTCTATTCATTCTAAATAAATGCTCAACATTCTGCACTCAATCAAAACAGAACAATGCAGACTAGCATAATTTCTATGCTATATGCAAACCCTTTTTGTTCCCTCCAATTCAAATTGTCTTAAAGAATGCTATCAATGTTTTCATTGGAAACTAAGCAATCAGTAAAATAAAACTGAAATGCATATAAAATGGTGGTGGGTCGAGATACCATTGATAATCCTTCATAGACAGCTTTATGATCAACGCTCGAATCAAACTTTGTGGTCGTAATATATTGAAGATGGGTCCTGAAGACACACAAGCGGGGAACCAGTGCAATAAACCAGACTTTGTACCAAACAAAAAACATCCTTTACATCCTCAAGTAACAATAGAAACTACAAAACTATTCATTTTAATATTGCCAACTAATTGAGAATTGACTTTGGTTTATGTAAGATGTGCAAAACGAACAATATGCTGGCCAGACGCTAGGGCCATAGCCTGCTTCCCATTTCCTGGAGATGCCGTCATTTTGCCGAGATGCTCAGAGAGAGGAGTGCTGTAGATCATTCCTCCAGCAGAAGAGGCAGCAGCAGGAACAAAGGCAGTTTGGATGTTTGGAGGGAGCAGCCGATGTGCACGCTCCAAAAGGTACTGATCTGTCTCCGCCGCTTTGACACGACCAACTCCTCTCTATCAGCTCTCCTCTCAAACCTCGGGTCATCGGGTCAAAGCATGCACAAATCAAACCATTTCACTTCGAGTCTCTGAAAAGGACTATTCACGCAAAACAGATGCGTACAAAAGCTAAACAAAAAATCAGGACGGAATCAGTTCATATGTGGTTCAATTAAGACGGGATACAAACAAGAACAGGTCCGCACTTCGGTAACGCGCCTTGCGATGCCATTGCCGTGTGAGGGTTTCCTGCGGCCGGCATTCCTCACTGACAGCTATAAAAAAGACCCATTACAAAAGCACGAGTGGCGGTGAGAATGAGGCATATCTTTGGGCAAGCAACTCGGCATTCCTCTGCTTCCTCAGTCGAAGGGATACGGGAAGAAGCGTGGAGAGGCCGGATGATGCATGGGCAACGTATGAGCAAGACTCCGAAGTTGCAAGGAGCCAGCGGGGGGTAGAGCGATCAAGAAAGACTCAAGTTGAAGTGTGGAGTGAACAAGGAAAGGCCTGGCGCAGCAAAGTGAACGTGAGGAAGACAAATTAGAGAAGCGTGCACCGAGGGAGAGGTCGTTTAACTCGCTTTTGATGTGCCAGAAATGACTTCACCCGTTTCAAAAAGGTAAAAGAAAAATAGTTAAAGGCCATATCTGGTGCTTCATGCTAGAATATAGAAATGCAAATGATATCCAAACGGTGGCTGTCTGTTATCCCTTATTCCTAGTCTTTGTTGCAGACTATAACCAGCACTATACTATATACAGTTGTGGCCAAAGGTTACATCCCCTGGCAGAATGTCAGGATATGTAAACTTATGCATTTCATAGAATTTGAATGATTATACAAAAAAAAGAAAAAAACAAAACAAAAACTGTTTGTTTACACTTTTCAACTAGAAACTAGCCAAATGTCCCTGATCAAAAGTTTACATACTGTGCGTCATGAAACAGACATTCTTTCAGAGAGTCCTGTATTTCAGCTGAAGTGAGTCTTTCTTTGCTCCCGAACAATTTTCCCGGCAGTTGTTGAAGGTCATGTAAACATTAGATCAGGGACATTTGAGTAGTTTCTGTTTCATTATTATTCATTATGATCAAATGAGTAAACTCAGTTCGTTGGCAATAAATGGCTTCACACAACCACTAACCATGAGTGGATTTTTTGTGTGTGTTATCATTCATATTCTATGAAAAATGGCCAAAAGATTGAAAGGCTATGTAAACGTATGAGCACAACTGTAAACAAGGCAGATATAGTAAATGCCAAGTTAGTGAAGTCATTTGGTTAGAATTGGAGCCATGCTGTGAAGTTTGTATCAAAGCATGCACTAAGAAGCCTATGGCCTCCTCACAGTGACCTTTCAGGACCACTCTACCCCCACCTATAGTAATACTATAGTAATAGCTGACTATGACTGAGAGGCCTGTAAAGCCAGAGCATCCTCCTGAGGTTTATGTGAACATGTTCAGTGGCACTAAGTATGTGTTGTCTATTTCCTCATTAACACTGAAGCCTATCCCTGGAGCCGCTGCTGCCACTGGGCCTGCTGCAGCTGATTTGTCATCTGCACAGATGTGAGAGCCCACCCAGGGCCCGTGAGCCCGCTGACGCCCATATTCATCAACGGTGTGTCACTTTTACGAGGTGGCTCTGTGGGAACTGCCCCCGCCCTCCTGCTCTGCCCTGTTCCAGCCAGCACCAGTTGGCCAGTTCCCACTTTGGATGAAATTAAAGGAAAAGTTCATTAAAACAAAGGTGCAGTCAGCCGAGGGGCGCTTTTGATCAATATTTACCTCCAAGTCACATGACTCTTTGCCCGCTTAGTGGTTTACAAGTTTATAACTGTTGCCTTAAGCTGCATATGTTGTTCCTCATTTGAAAGCTAAGAACGTCCAGGATTCCCTTACTGAGGCCTGGACTAGACTAATACGACTTGATTGGGGACCAGTGCTTGGATTGTGGAAGTAGGGCCTCACAATTTGTAACTGAACCAGCAGTGGTTTTGGCCAATCACGTGGCAGTGTTGTGGTTTAGGGCGGGATATCCAGGTGTTACGAACGCAGAATAAACATGGTTCTTACAAAAATGTCCTTTTTGTAAGAACAACAGTGAGAGGCGCTTTGTGCATTTTTAGATGGTAATGATTTTTATGTTTTTCTTTCTTTCTTTCTTTTTTTACATCAGAGTAAAGTATTCTGCTGAATGTCCCCCCTTTCCCTGAACAAATTTGATGGGAACAATCCCAGATTCTCTTGCCAGGAAAGTGATAATCGTCTTAGGAACCAAAACATTTTTTTTTAAATCATAAAGTCATCAAATATTTGCTTTGAGCACATTGGCATCATATCTGGTACTGTAGGTATCCCAGATATGTATGTTTATGAGATATTTACAAAAAACTAAATGACAGCAGAGACCAAAGGCTTTCCTAATGAGGAGTATAAACAAACCTAATGCCTATCCCAAACTTGGATAGCCGTTATGGAACTACACATAAAACACTGATTGCTCAAAAAGGTATCACATGCCAAACAATTTGATAATATTGTAAGGAATATTTGATGTCAGTGCAGCTCTGTGAGGTGATTATTTTCCAAAATGTCTGCTCAGTCTATTGTCATTGTCACATTGCTAAAGCACGAAAAATACGAGATATGATAATATTGAGTGTTGCTTCAATTTACTTACAGATGCAGTCAATATAATCATGATTCATTTAAAATTTCTTTTTAAATGAGCTGTCCCTAAGCGACTCTTTTGGCCTAAAAACACCGTCATGAAACAAACCAGTCTGCAACCTTCTCTGAATTACGGTATTGTCCAGAGTAATCATCTTCCAAATTGTTTATAGTTCCCATTTTCTTGTGTCCGGCCTCGTTCGCTTTCTCCTTTATGTGCTTTCGGTGATTTATTTTGGAAGCGGGAGAGTTACAATTTAAAGCAAACAATTCCGCTCCTTGTCCAAACAAGGCCAAAAAAATAATCGGCTGGCTTTGTTTGTGTGTTACACCATCTTTTTCCAATATGAAATGTTCCAGATATGATTCGGTCTGAGCACAAGCGCAGCGGCTGCCAGTGTGTCTCGCGCCCATAAATCAGGGACGCTGGAGGACTCTGGAGAGGCCCGAGCATAAAACATGGCAGATAAGAGGGATCGGATGAGTGGGGAGGAAGCACGGGGTGTCCGGCCCTAAAAGCACTGCACTGCATGTGGTGGGCGCGCAGGAATGGTGGCCATTTATCTCTACGGTTTAGCACCACAGGAGAAGATTTCACTTGCAATCAGAGTTAAATTTTAGCATGTCATCATAAAACGAAGCAGGGAATCTGATTTTTTAAAGGGAGACACAGCAGGCTAAACATTTTTTGTTGTTGCAATTTGGCCCAGTTTTCTCTCTGAGCATATACTTCCCCCTGGAAACAAATAAATGTCCTAATGAGTGTAATTATTGCACTAATTCAACATTTCTCTATAGAACTATATTAAATTCAATTAAATTTTCTCAAAATGCATTTTTCTCACATTGTGATGACAACAGCTCCTACAGACTCCAAACTTTCCAGTCTTGTACTAAACAATACTTTGATCAGAGGGATTTTTAGTTACTAGCCTGATTCATTGAGTATTTATTGAACCCCAAAAAACAAGGTGAATTTTTTTATTCAAAAACCAAAATCTCCTCTGAACAAATCTTTGTCACTAATATAATCAACAAAATAAAACCATACACACAAAAGATAAAGCCATTCTTTTGAATTTGTCACCAAAAATATAGGCATTTCTTTGCATTCAATGCTTTATATTTTATTCGAAAACATAAAATGACAGAAAACATTTTTTTCTCATATTTATGTTTGACATTTGACATCACTGAATTAAAAGCTGTTAACTCGCTTAGACCTCTACTAGCATGTTGTATCTGGCTATTGTATTATTTTAGCAATTTGATCTTTATTATGAGGTTAGTACAAAAGTCTGGGCCTTATAGCTACCATCTTGGACATAATAAGCCTTTTGAACGGGACTTTCCTGGAATAGGCCTGGGTAAACAATACTCCTCAGTCCAACATTTTCATTGCTCCCTCAAATGTAAAGTTATTGAATCTTGATTGTCAAACATACTTGGCAAAAGTGGTTCGATATTTATGTTCAGCCCCATGAAGCGGCGTTTACAACTGGGTCTCACTTAGCACTATTTTGAAATGCTAAAAAGAAGAGCTGCAGAACTGCATGGTTAAAAGCCTCACCTTTTCTGTGCAGCATTGAGTCTGTCTTCCTCTATTAAAATGTCCTTCTGAGCTGTGAACACAGAAACAAATTTTATAAGATTAGATTACAGCAGCAGAGTTTCCCAATCAGAGGTATGTGGAAACGCAAACAGCTGGAGGTTCATGGAGAGACTACAGGTTGAAAAAGTTGGATTCAAATGATGTTTCACAGTAAAATATGCGAGTTTGAGAGTATTGTAGGATTATTTTAGCATGACTAACATCGTCTTTTAACTGATACAAACACAGTGAGGAGAACAAGTATTTGCACACCCTGCAATTTTGCAAGTTCTCCCACTTAGAAATTAGGGAGAGGTCTGAAATGTTCATCATAGATGCATTTCCACCGTTAGAGACATATAATGATCTAAAAAGAAAAATCTGGAAATCACATTGTATGATTTTTTTATGATTTATTTGTATGTTACTGGTGTTACTACTTAGAAGGTCCCGGGTTCGATCCCGGGCCAGGACGGGGCCTTTCTGTGTGGAGTTTGCATGTTCTCCCCGTGTCTGCGTAGGTTTCTTCCGGGTGCTCCGGTTTCCCCTACCACCAAAAACATGTACAATAGGCAAGGATGAATGATGTCTGGGTGAGTGAATGTGGTGATCGGAGGGTCCGTTGGCGCATTATGTGTGCAGCTGGTTACCACTGGAGTGAATGTTAATCAACTCATGTAAAGCGCTTTGTGACTCTGTCTGTGAAAGGCGCTATATAAATAAAGCTCTTCTTCTTCTTCTTCTTCTTACTGGTGCAAGTATTTGCACACATGAGAATCAGCAAGAATTATGACTCTCAAAGAGATGTCAGTCTACCTTTAAAAAAAGTCCACCTTTACCCCACAACTAATCACCCCCCCACCACCCCTTTGAGCTCAGAAAAGTCACCTGTGCACCCCACAGTCAGTCAGAGTCCAACTGCTACCATGGGCAAGACCAAAGAGCTGTCAAAAGACACCAGAGACAATATTGTAG
>OMNZ01108044.1:0-10799 GCA_900303255.1 Lesueurigobius sanzi
TATTATTATTTTTCATATATACATTTAAGTTGTATTCTTTTTCATTTGGGGGGGTGGTATCGGGTTTGGATCACATGGTTGCCTACAGTGGTTTCGACTGTTTTCTTTCGGTCATTTTGGAGGACGAGGTTGTGAGATGTCATGAGCTGTCTTAATAATTATAAATGGGGCCATGGAACGTGAATTTCCATGGTGTATGTGGGGCACTCAGGGGATGACAATGACTCCCTCGAGGATTTCTGTTCCTCTGTGACCTCTGGTTGGCTAATTATGTTCTGGGCCATGCATGTTGGTAACTATGTGAAATAAAAAAAATATTATTAAAAAAAATAAGGGCTGTCAAAGTTAACGCTTTAACTCATAATTAATGAAACAAAAATGAATGCATTAATCATGGATTAATCACAAATTAATCGCACCATATGTTTTGACAGAACTCATGTAAGTTTCCATGAAACATTTGTAAACATGGATTTTACACGAAACACAGGCCTAGACTTGCATTACAAATGACTGACTGTAGCCTTTTCAGATGGATTTATAAAATTCAAATTACTATGTAAATGAAATGTGAGCAAATTTATGCTTTAAATGATTTTGTTTTATGTTGGACCTGTACTAATAATCAATATAATAATTACATCAGGCCTATTAAGTTTTTGCAGTCTCTGATTGTTGTGCTTGCTCTGTGTGTTATGGAAATGTTATATGTTTTATCTGATGTTAATTTGTTTTTATCTGTTTTATTTCAGTTGTTGTAGCACTTTGAGGTTTCCTTGAAATGTAAAGTGCGGTATAAATAAAATGTATTATTATTATTATTATCAAAATTAACTGTGATTAATTGTGATTCATCAAATTTCAAAAGTGAGATTAATCTGATTAAAATAATTGTATCTATTGACAGCACTAGTTAAAATACAACAAAATTGTTGACAAACATATACACAATACACAGAAAAGACAGACAGGACAAGGCCAAGAAAGAATACATGTAACAATCTTTTTTATTATTATTATTACTATTATTATTATCTTTTAAATTACATGTATTATTATTATTGGGGGTTCCCAAGAGATTTTTGGATGTATGAGGGGATTCTCAAGTTTGTGAACGGCTGCTCTATATTCAATCGAGGGTCTGCAAAGTCGAAGTTAAATCCAAATGAAGTCCACATACCATCATGTAATACATATAAACAACAAACAGAATGAAAATATTTTTTGATCAACCATGTAATTATTTTTCCCAACTAAAATGTAAACTTTTGTCTTCAATGAACATTGTTCAAGAAAGAAAGAAATAACCAGATCCGTATTAGCCTTATTTGCTTTATTAGCTCCAAGATTTTTATTTATTTTATTTTTTATCGTCCATACATTTTGGCATCAGATTGTAATCACATTGTAATCATAAAGATGACATTTAATACCATAAATATGCACAACACTCTATAATATATTACAGTTGGGCCAGTACCTCATAGTATCATCAGTTACGTGTCACCAACTCAGACGCTTTCCAAAACAAATCGCTAAGCAGGAAGTGTGTTTGTTCATCTTTTGTGACCTTCAGCATTATTAAGAAGGCCTCTTTATTCCTGACACTGTCACGGCCCCTCCCCTTTAAGAATAGCGATTCATCCATTTTCCAATAACTTGCCACCCGAAGGCAATTAGAGCTGGTTTTCGTCTGCCACCTCTGCGACTTCTCAATAAAGTGCTCATAAATGAGGAGGGCAAAGATGTGAATCAAGGAAGTGATTTTTCTTTTTTTTTTTTCATAGTCAGGTAAGTGCGGAAATGAGACAGCAGAGAGGTTGAGAAGAATGGAGATGGCAGAAAAGTGATACGAAAAGGCAATAGTTAGAGTGGGTTCAGGAAGTATTCATACCCCTCTATTTATTCCTCTAGTAGGTCTCTATTAAGGTCTATTCCAGGATATTGGAGAGGAGAATCCAACCAATAGATGAACCTCGGATTCAACAGGAGCAGTGTGGTTTTCTTCCCGGTCACAGCACACAGGACCAGCTCTGAACCCTCCACCGGTTGCTCGAGGGTTCATGGGAGTTTGCCAATCCAGTCCACATGTGTTTTGTGGATCTGGAGAAAGCATTTAGGCTGTCTCCTCTCTCTATGACCGCAGCAAGAGCTTGGTTCGCATTGTCAGCAGCAAATCTGTTTACAGTGTTGGTCTCTCCACCATGCAGGGCTGCCCTTTGTCTTGCTCTCTCCAGGTCGGTGGAGTGTCCTTGCCTCAAGTGGAGGAGTTCAAGTATCTCAGGGTCATGAGCGTGAGATTGACAGACGGATGGGTGCAGCGTCTGTAGTGATGTGGTTGCTGCTGCATCGAACT
This sequence comes from Lesueurigobius sanzi, assembly GCA_900303255.1. Classification (NCBI taxonomy): domain Eukaryota; kingdom Metazoa; phylum Chordata; class Actinopteri; order Gobiiformes; family Gobiidae; genus Lesueurigobius; species Lesueurigobius sanzi. The sequence continues at coordinate 2,357 of OMNZ01108044.1, forward strand.
GTGGTGAAGAAGCTCTCGATTTGCTTGTCTACATTTCCACTGTCACCAATGGACGTGAGATTTCGGTCATGATCAAAAGGACAACATTGCAGAAAGTTCTCAAAAGGAGTTATCACCGCAGGCGACTGGGCGTGCCCTTAGAGATAGGGTAAGGAGTTCACGTACCCAGAAGGAGCTTCGAGTAGAGCTGCTGTTCCTTTGCTGCTGCGACGGTGGCGCTCGTAGTAGAGAGGGTCGTCTTGTAATCGGAGGGTTAGTGGTTCGATCCCCACAGGTGTACACTGTCGTTGTGTCCTTGGGCAAGACAGTTCACCCACCTTGCCTCCAGTGTCTGCGTGCACTGGTGTATGAATGAGAGTGTGAATGGGTGAGTGGTTCCTTGATGTAAAGCGCTTTGAGTGCCTAAAGCAGGTAGAAAAGCGCTATATAAAATGTGACCATTTGACCATTTACACCGAGAGCAACCAGTTCAAGTGGCTCTGGCATTTGTTCCAGATGTCTCCTGGTCCTGTTACGAGCTTGTCCCATTGGGAGGAGGCCCCTGGGTTGACCTTAGGACACGATGGAGCTGAAGAAGGTTTACGGAGGTGTGCGGATAGAGAAGGCTGTATTCCTGTTCAGATTGCTGTCTCCACAACTAGATAAACTGGAAGAAAATGATACTTGATATGTTATTTTGTGTTTCTTTCTTAGTGGATTGCTTGGACAAACAAGACATTTTCAGACAGTCTGTGTAAGTTCTCAGTCGTACAGGAGTTGTCCATCTCAGGCAAAGATTCTTCAGTCTTCATCTGTAGTTGAAGTGTAGGACGTTTCTTTCTTCATCCACAGAACTTTGTCAGCATTGAGCAAACTTGACCGCCCGTGGGTGTTATGGAGAACCAGTAGGAGGAGTTTACCTGTAAGTCCCACCTAATAACCTCCTACTGGTTCTCCACAGCCTCCTTTGTATTTGACAAAGAGATTTCAATTGTACATCGCCCCCGCAGAGCTCTCCGGTCCTCTGATCAAATGGTTTTGGACGTGCTCAGGTCCCGGTACAATCATTGAGGCGATCGTTTGTTTGCTGTTGCCGCGCCTAAACTGTGGAACAGCCTGCCCCTCAGTCTGCGTGTTCTCACTGACCTGTCCCTGTTTAAGACCAGGTTAAAGACTCTTTAACCTTTACCTGTTCAGACTGGCTTTTAACACGGAGGGCTAGAAATATACCTCCATTTCGTACGTGTTCTAGAATTGTTTGTGTTTTAATTGTTTTTCTCCTTTCTGTGAAGCACTTTGGTCTTCTTTTGTTGTTGAAAGTGCTACACAAATAAATTTTGATTGATTGATAAGACCCACGGGCGGTCAAGTTTGCTCAGTGCTGATGAAGCTCGTTGGATGAAGAACAAAACGTCCTACACTTCAACGACAGAGTACAGATGAAGACAGAAGAATCTCTGCCTATGATTTTCAGACAGTATTAAACCGAACCTTACGCAACATACTGTACGTTAAAGCACGGCCTAAATTACTACAAAAATCATCTTTTTGTCCCTGGCTGTGACCAATTGAAGTGAGACTCTCCACACATGATGTAGCCTGAATAGTTCTATTTAACACTTCCCACAGACATGCTGCTAGTATGATTTAAAAGTTTGAAAAGTATACCTGTCTACCTGTACCTCACTGACACATGAGCACTTAAAAACCCACAGCCAAAAATGTAATACGGCGCTTTTTAAACTAAATTGCTTCCATGTGGGTGGACTGGTGTTTCCTTATGGCCCTCAGCAATTTATGGAAGTGGATAGAACTTGTCAAAAAGAGATTTTAATGGATGGATTCAACGGAGCTCTGTTTGTTTTTTGAGGGGAATGGTAACTTCTGATGAATGTGCATCGAGCACCACAGTCGATACCCTGTACGCTCTGATTGTTCCCCAGCTTCTAAACGCTGTGGCAGTTATTGTATCTCAAACTTGCTCTGACTTTTGGCGCGCACTTAAAATTTCATAGCTCACCTGTCATTGGCATCCCACTCATGGTGTGACATTCCCACAATACAGGACTTGACACAAAGCATCTTCTCTGTGTTAGTGCTGCAGTGCTGTCAAAAGTGTGATAGGAAAAAGAGACACACAGAAACACATCCTTCCTTTTAGAAACGACAGAAATAGAAAACACACATTCTCTTTTCTGTTTTACCAATTCTGAAGATATAGGGACAATGGCTGTAAGTAGAAACATACTCCAATAGTTTTTCACATCTCAAACTGCAAGCAATTGATATAACTGTATACTATTTTCTCTTTTATCTTACTGCCCTTTACTGCTGTATCATTTCTTGAGCTCTGTATCAAAAAGAGAAAACAAAGGAGGGGTATAGACTGATTTCAGAGCAACATGGACATGGTGGGCATTCATCTCAGCGATACACCTTCATATTACTTTTTTAAAGACCTGTTGACTGCTAAAAATATGTAACATGAAGAGTATTATACACATGCCTGTACAGAACTGATGAGAAACACCATTTTTATTTGAAATACTTAAGTAATTATACATGTAATTGTAATTACGTACTTGTTACTGAAGTATAGAGCAATCATGATAGTAAGTAAGCAAGTAGGTAAAGTTTATTTATAAAGCGCTTTTCACAGATAAAAATCACTAAGTTCTGTACAAACATAGGAACAGTAAAATGACATAATAAAATTCATAAAATAACAAAATAATTAACAAAAACTGACAAAACACATCAACCAAAAGCTTTCCTAAATAACACAGTCTTCGAGTGCTTTTTAAAGGCATCGACAGAGTCAAGCACACGGAGGGACAGGGGCAAGTCATTCCACATTCTGGGGGCTACAGCCTGAAAGAACAGGTCCCCCCGAGTTTTATAGCGAGTCTTGGGGACTTTCAGGAGACTCTGGCCTGAAGATCGGAGTGTGCGCCCGGGCGCGTAAGGGCACAACATGTCAGCGATGCACTGAGGGGCTTGTGCATTCAACGCCCGGAAAGTGAGGACCAGAACTTTGAAGTCAATTGAAAATTTGACTGGTAGCCAATGAAGACTTGACAAGATGGGGGTGATGTGGGCTGATCTGGATGTACCAGTCAAAAGCCTAGCAGCTTCTGTACCACCTGAAGTCTGCTGAGACAGGTCTTATTCAGGCAGGTAAAGACAGAATTGCAATAGTCAATACGAGATGAAATTAAGGAATGAATGATCGTCTCAAGGTCTGACATTGAAAACATCCTCCTGATTTTTGAGATATTTCTCATGTGATAAAAAACAGTTTTTGGTCAGCTGACGGGAGTGACCCTCCAAGGACATGGGCTGATCAAACATAACCCTAAGGTTTCTGAGGCTGGTAGGGACAAGGCTACACTTCTTTATGTTATACAAAGGCTGGGGATTACCTACAAGTAAATCAAGTCAAATCAGTTTGTATATTAAATAGATAACATTTCTTGGTGGAGACACAAACGTTCCCAGCCACCACATCCATGTTGAACTGTCAATCTCTTGATTGACAGTAATTACCAGACGTGACGACCAGTGATGCCTGTAACAAGTTACTTAGTTCCTAGCTTCTCTAATATGACCACATTTTTCAGTAACGAGTAATCTAACTCATTACTATTTCCTAGAGCTTAGATCGGCCCAAATAATCAAGCCCGGCCCAGGCCTGCGGGCCTAAGGCCCGAACCCACCTGAGCACGAGCAATTAACTTGAATAATAGGCCCGAGCCCGAAATAAACCCGACGGCCTTATTGAAGGTTTTGAAGCCGGGTCAGACTAGGCACGAGAGGTGAGACCGGTTACACGTACGAGCAATGGCTTTTCCTTAGTAAAGAGATTTTATATCTACTTGCGTCTCAGGGAGTGATGTAACATATGTGACGAGGACAATTGTTGATGTTACTGTAAAAAGAACTTCCAATACAATGAGTGTTGTCATTTGTATGTTGTATGTTGAGCCGATGGCTGTGTTGTCATCTGTATGTTGAGGTAATGGAGCTGTGTCAGCAGCTGCTAACTGTAACTAATAAGTAACTTGTAATCAACTTTAGTTACTTTAAAAATCAAGTAATCAGTAATCAGATTACTTTTTCAAGGTATCTGTGGCAACACTGGTGACGACTTCCTGTCCTAATGTGTTTATATTGTGGTGATTGCAATTCATTTTAGATTAAAGTTAAATTGTATTAAGTAGTAGATTAGTTACTGATGGATTATCACTGAAAAGGTTTGTTGGGTAAACACAAATAAAAAATGTAAATTATTTACTTTTTGAGGTATTGGGTTTATATTTTCCTATTCAGGATGAGGTTTAAAAAAAATGCAAAATACAACAGTTTGAATGTGTTTGTCTTTACATGACTGCTTTCCTATAATGATCCTGAACCTCTACCTCAAAAAATGTGAAAAACAAAAAATTCATTATGGGTCTAAATGAGAAGGATTGAGTAATTACAACACAGTGCAACCTGTGCCGTTCCACTTGGGCTGACGTAACATGTGTAATGGGTTTAGCTTGAGGCGGTTTTGGGAATACCAGCACAATAATGGGAGACAGATAGAAACATTGTCTGAGAGAGTGAGTGTAAGCCAGACGAATGGTGTGTCGGAAGATTGGGTGTGAATAGCAGAGCTTATCATATCTTTTTTTTTAATGGAACAAATCGTGCATATGCAATAGCCTAAATTTTGTACTTACACCTCAAAGTGACACCATGCTTCCTCTTTCCTATATTGTTCTTCTTACGATGACGATGATAATCTTTTTTTTTTTAATACTTACATGGTGGAGGGGTTTGAGCACCTCAATGGTCCTATGAGCTATGTTGTCAGCTATGGTTCTCCTGGTAGGGTCTCCCATGACTAACTGGCCCAAGGTGATGGTTCAGACCAAGAGCAGTTCAGAATTCCCTTATAATGTGTGACGAAGGGGCCGTCCTCATGTGGACCCTGCAGGAGGCGACTGGTGCAGCGTGATCCCTGCGACCTGACAACAGATATGCAGAAGAAGATGGATGGAGTTTGTATTGTGGGTGGCCAAGATGCCTGCTGAAATCTGATTTGCCACTCAGAGGCCAAGTATAATTATGGCATAAGCATGTTGTCAGTCATACATTGTTTGCACATCCTTGAAAGGATCTTGCAATAACAACACATCGTGTAATTTATTTTGAAATGTAAAACATCATCCTGTAAGTAGCATTTTGCACCTAGAACACAGAATAATTCACAATCCAGCTGAAACACCAGCACAGCTCTCAGTGAAAGTCGGAGGTTCACTGATTGCATGATTGGTCACATAGTGACTGGATGCAAAATACCATAGGTAAATCAAACCAGTTTATTCCAGGCTGTTTTTTTTTTCTATTGCCAGCATGAGTGACCAACTATAACTGGGAGAAGCTAAGGCAGAAAAACCACAACAAGTGACTGAATTTTGGGTGTGGTCCATGGATCTATTATCCATGGTGTGGTCATGATTCTTCCACACATACTTTACTGCCACAACAGAGGAGTCTGCATGTTTTGTTAAGTCTAGTTCACAGTGTCCCTTCATGTGTCCCTACTTTTGCCCATGAATTTTTACTATCTCCTCCTCTAAAAAAAAATTATAGTAGGCATTGAACTGCAGTGATACAAATAGAATATGCAGTACACCACACAAATACAAGCATAGCTATACATACATAGATATACATATAAAGAAAAATGACATATGAGGAATGTTGAGACATGCCGAGTTTACAGTCATCTTCGCTCATTTGATCAATGCTGAAAATTAAAGCTTTCATTTTTTGTTAAACCTTTACTTTATCCACTTTTACCAACATAACATAGCTACAACACCTGTGCCTGGTTGTATAGACAAAACCTAACCACTTCTACAAGGTTGAGTTCAGAAATTGCTTGAATCACTGCAGAACCAAAGGAAGGGGGCACACCATTTTGCCACCTCAGTGAGAAAGTGCCCTCTTCAGCTCCAAAAATCAAGAAATTCATTGCAATTAAGATAGAGAGGGGAGGCTGAGTGCCCCATGATGCCCTTAATAGCTCTGGCTTTCAATGAAACATGCTCACATTGGAGAAGGTTTTTTAGAGTTAGACCATTTTTTGGCTCATATAGTGCAATTCTTCGGCTTCATCAACATATTTTGCACCTGGAAACAGATAAATTGCTAACTCTCCTCCTAAGACATTCAAAACTCATTAAAAAAAATAAATATGAACACAAAACAAGCAATAGAATTGTTTTTTATATTTATGTCAATAATTGTTAGAAAAATGATACACGGTCAACATCTGATGTCATAGTGTAGACAATTTGGCCAAGGGAACAAAGCCATTATGCAAAAATGTTTAAAGATACAGTAGTGATCTGCTATAGGAGAAGGAGCAGTACTGATACAACATACAATGATGATGCAATGATATCTATGGGATGAGTTGGACCCAGATTGTTGTGTTCGTGGTGAGAGATAGAGGAGGCCACAACACCCAATTGGAGCCAGGTTAGACATGTTCAGAGAGTACACACAATATAAGAGATACAGTTTATTCTATCAATAATCTACAGCACAAGTGTAATTGAATTGAATTTATTACTCTCACTTACTCACCTGCACTGTGCTGCCTTAACAACCAATCCAATCTAAAAATAAGCACCAGCCTTGGATAGAGACCCAGAAATCTTGAGTTGAGCAGAGATCTCCAAAACGTATAATTTGCGGGTTTATTATTTGTGAGTCGTATAGTTGTATAAAACGAACTGCGAGTGGTAAAGAGGGACAAACTGTTTTTGGCGGGCGAGGGAAAGAGAGAAAAAAAAGTGTTTGGCAACTGACGAAGCCCACGACAGAATGTGCTCGCCGGTATCCTCTCTCACATAGTGAAGCAGTATGCACAGGTTTTTCAAGTAGCGGGCCACCAAGGCAGATGCAAAACGGATGACATCTGGTCCAAGCAAGGATTTCACTTGTGCACTTCCTTTTGGCGCCTTGATAAATAGAGTGATAAATTTAGAAGTTGGCGAATAGAATGTATCTTGGAGTAATAGAAGCCAAAAGAGATAAATCACAAATGTAAAGGAGAGAGGTGAGGGGAGCATGGATAAGGAGATCTCAGCATAGACTTTGAGCCATAAAAGTGGATAGAAAGGATGCAGAAAAGTGGAGGAAAGACACAGTGCTCAATTTCTCTGGCTTTAATTTCATGCCTCTCTATCGCTCTCCCGTGGATGCTAAGTTTGGAGTTTCTTGAGCTGTTTTGGAGGTGCACCACTTTGAGTTCCACTGCGGCGTGTGGGCGGTGGTAAATAGAGCAGGTGTGAAAAAAGAAGAGAGATGAGGTACAAAAGATCAGTGAATATGGCAGTACTTGGAAAGAGATTTGGAAATGGAGAGGCAGAGGAAGTGTAATCAGTCTGTAGGCCGTGGGGGATTCATGAAGAGGAACTGCCAACATTTAGCACATAGTCATAAAACTTTTGTTGAGTTTTGTTTCGAGGCGCCAGATACAGATATGAATGGAGTGATGTGATCTTGTAAAGCAGCCCAGAAGAATATTACACTGCAAAATAAGTAACATTTACCAAAAATAGGGATATTTGCTCTTGATTTGAGTAACTAATAAGCCCCCCTGAGCACCGACAATCACATAGAGGGGAGCAACGAAAAGGTTAACGCCCCCTTTTTTGTGAAACCAGAAAGATGAATCGAGAAACATTGACTGAGATCTTCACATATACGTCTGAAAAAGAACATTTTATGCATTTTACATATTTGTCTAATATAAAAGAAAAGCGAATGAAGAGATTTTTTGCTGTAGAAGATTCACAGAGAGGACAGCTAATGTTTTAAAATGGGCTAAAGTTAGCCGGAAGTTAGCATGTTGGACTTCAATGTAGGCTGACCAGACGTCCCTGTTTACCCGGGACAGTCCCAGTTTTGAGCCCTCTGTCCCATGTCCCTGCAATTTATCTGAAACCATTCATTTGTCCCAGTTTTACACAACTTCTGTCCCATGTTGTCCCAGTTTTTCACCAGTGCCATGTCCAAAGCCGCATATTTACTACTTTATGACTTTTGACCAAGACAAAAAATGTGACGAAAAAATGCGGAAAGAAAAATCACAAAAGAATAAGAAAACACAGGAAAAATGACCAAAAAAATGAGAGAAAAAAGCAATAAAAAGTGAGGGAAATTATGAAAAAATGAAGAAGAAATACAAAAGATGAAAAATGACAATAAAAAATATGACTATAAAATGTTAGAAAAATCATGAAAAACAAAAAAAAAAAAAAATCGTGAGAAAAACTACAAAAAAACCTGCAAAAAAACGAACAAAAAAAATATAACAAAAGACAAGAAAAATTACGAAAAATTCGAGAAAAAAAACGCAAGAAAAAAATCCCGGTTTTTAATTTGAAAAATCTGGTTACCC
>OMNZ01108045.1:0-11111 GCA_900303255.1 Lesueurigobius sanzi
AAGAAAGTGAAACGAAATGAATGAATAAATCAAGCCTTTATTAAGGAACATAACACTAGGCTATACAGCATCGCAACATCGCAATAACGTCACTATGCACGTAATGGCCGAATGGTCTGTCTTGCTCCATATATTACCCAGGTTTTCAACCTTTAAACGCCTTGCAATGACCCGCAGCCTCCACACGGGGGCAGCAGATTCACACAAACCGTTCTTCTCACCTTCACCTGTCTGTCTTCACGGCATAAGGCTTTTGCGTATTTCTACATTTACCGGGGCGCGTAGCAGTAACCAAAACTATATTAATACTTGTGAAAGTCGTAAAAACAATAAGATACAATAAGCCATGATCAGCCTGGAGTAGAACCCGGCTAGTATCACCTGAAATAGCCCTATAAGACCTCTGTGCACGTCACTGAAAAGCAGTTAAATGGCGCAAATGTAACGAGGAAAAGGCCGAAATGAGAGGTTCTCAGAATCAATGTCTGTTTATTAATAATTTCGTTTTAGTGGCCTATTGCTGTTATTGTTATGTGTTATTAATTTTATTCTTATTAATCCTGTGCTTATTCTTCGCGATTATTCATATTATATTCCTTGAACGAATATGGGCGGTGGGTCACGCCCGGTCACGCCTCACTCTTCCTCATTCATCTGGAGCTCCGCCCCCTCTCAGACCGGCGCAGGTGACACGTTGCATCTCAAGTTGCATTTGCAACTTGTCACCTGCGCTTGACATCTACGCTGCGCTGCAAGATCGGGCCCTATATGTCGCTCCGGAGTAGCTTATAAATTGTGAGTTTTTTATTTTACAACAAACTCACGGAAACTGTTGACCTTGGCTTAGAAGTCTGCTGGCAGTTTTTGGGACACCGTTGTCCGTGCTCTAGTAGAGAGCTGGTAAGTGCGACTTATAGTCAGGAAAATATGGTAGAGTAAGTTGGTGAAAGTATTGATTCCGCATCAGACATTTGGAATCAATACTGTATTTTTCTGTATTGGATCGGTGCATCCCTAATAAAATAAATGCCTAAAAATGAACAAACATGTGTCTTTGCTGTGAGCGGCTCCTCTCCTAAGACCTGACTTGTAACTTTACTGGGAGCGGGGACGCTTTGCTTTGTTTACCGCAAAATAGCATTTCCTCCGTCTGGCTGGTCATTAGGAGCCTGTATTGCTGACAACAGTATAATCCAAAATATTATGCTGTGTAACTCTAAGGATGGGCTTCAGGTTGTTTTTGTATTGCTTACATCTGGATTACTGATTTAGACCTGTACTATCCAATGCTGTTTATTTATTTATTTTAGCTGTTTGGTATTTCATTGATCTGGTTTAGTTCTGGCTCTAGTTCGTGGTTTTTATACAATTTAAAAATGGTGATTTGGACAATCAGTCGACTTTTTCTTTTCATTTGTTTATCTATATCTCCCTCCATCACCCCGCAGAACATCACATCACATGACCACAGCCCGTAAAAGCACCAGCAGACAACTGCAGATTCACTTGTCCCCTTCTCCAGTTGGTGATGAGCTTTCAAGTGCCCGTCTGTGTATTGTACCGAGCGCCACGTCTCCGACCCTCACTCCATTCCTCCTCTTTTGTGTCCCCGCAGCCATCAACTTGCTCGGCCTGACATGGCAGCTGAAGCCATCCGAGGGCCCGATGCTCAACAACGGACTGGGAGCCGGCCTGCCCGTCAACAGCGATGTGGCCACGCTGCCCTCTGGAGGACGAGGTAAGAAGCAAGAGTCACCAGACAAGACAATGGACGAGCTGCACTGTTGTACTCGATGACATGGCCCAGTTTGCTGTGTGCATATGCCGGCAGTGCAGCAGTATATGTGTGTGAGAGTGTGTGGTGCTGCGTATACTGTCGGCTAAGGGCTGAGAATGAAGTGCTGGGTCAACAGTCCTTTAGCACGGGGAGCTCAATAGGTTCCTAGGTCCAATGCACTAAAGGGGGGACCTATTTTAAGGGTGAGACACTGCAGGCAAAACTAATGCTTTCCCATTTTCAGGTCTTGGGCTCACGTAGCATATACATTTGGACCTGGAAACACATAAATTACCTAATCTTTGTAATGAGGAACATCATTATTGCACTGATTTCATTACATACCCTTTTAATCATTTAGCCATTTTTCATAGAATATGATTTTCAACTCATGGTTAGTGGTTGTGCAAAGGCATTTATTGTCAAAGAACTGACTTTACTCTTTTGAAATCATAATGAAACAGAAACTACTCAAATGTCCCTGATCTAACCGTCAACAACTGCCAGGAAAATTGTTCAGGAGCAAAGAAAAACTCACTTCCGCTGAAATACATGACTCTCGGACAAAATTGGAATCTCGGAAAAATGTATGTTTGTTTCAAGATGCACAATATGTAAACTTTTCATCAGGGACATTTGGCTAGTTTCTAGTTGAAAAGCTTAAACAATAAATAAATTACAATAAATGGCTTCATACAACCACTAACCATGAGTGAAATAAAGGTTTTTGTGTTATCATTCATATTCTATGAAATGCTTTACATGCCCTGACAGTCTGTCTGTATGTAAACTTATGAGCACAGCTGTATATGGGAAAATGTAACTTCAATGGCCATTGAATCCAAAATGCACCTTTCTCACAATGTGGTGGCAACATCTCCACTTTAGTAGCTCCTACAGACCCCAAACTTTCCAGCCTTGCATTTTCCCCTTCTATTTATGCCAGTAATACACAGCAAAATTTTCAAAATGATATCTCTCAATGTATATTTTTTCCCTGTTCGCCTGCAGTATCTTACCTTAGAGGTTTGTGTATGTTTAGGACCGCGACACACATACTGTGCACTTCAAAATAAAGGACTCAATCTATTTTGTTACGCCAGAGTCAATGTAAAAATGCAGAAAACTGGTCAAAACGTGAGATGGGTGGCCCTCGCCTTACACTATTTTAAAGCCAGACTGTGGGACAAACATGCTCCAAATGATTGACTAGACTTTGACAATGCTATTTCTGCAATGTGCCAGCAAAAGAAAGCATTCTGAAAAGGTCTTAAACCTAATGTTTGGCAACCTGTCGACAAGTCAAAGCAACAACGGCTCAATGAAGACCTTTTTTTGTTTTTTTTTGGGTGGTGTGAAATGTTAGACTCTTAAAATACAGAATATGAATAAGGCATAAGCCACGTTTGGAGTGGAGGCAATTTGAGTGCAGTTTAACCATAAGAAATGAAGTGAAGCTGTGTTGAGTTTAAAAACACAAAGGAGCACCAACATGTCATTGTTGAGTGTGGATGGGAACCTCTAGGTGCCTCACAATTCGATATGATATACCATACACAGCTCACAATAACGATAATCTCACGATTTGCCGTTACTGTGATAATCAATATGAAGTGAAGTGAAGCGCTTTATTTGTCATTATACAATGTACAACGAAATTACATAGATCAGATGGAGGGTAGATCCTGAGCCGCTGCAACTCCGTGCGCCGCCATTGTATGCACATAATAACATATAGGCCATATATCACTTTTTTTTAAAGAAGCATGAGTCAATTTTAAAATCTTTTTCAACATTTTTACTTTCTAAACAACTACACACTACACATATGCTGTTCATTCTTTCTTAAATAGTGACAGACCACTTCATTTACATTTAAACACGCACCTGTTTCCAAAACTAAGAAATTAAGTTCATTTTATTTATAATTATAAACACTATAATTAAAAGTTTTTTGTGTGACAGTTAGTGCTGCCCTCTACTGTCCTGACTGTGTTATTGACCATTACTGTCCGCTTTTTACAGTGAAAGCACTGCAGCCTCATTGATATTCATTACATCATTAATTAATATGCATAAGGTCATCAAAAGTATCAATATTAACATAAAAAGTATTGGTATCGTATCGTGCCACAAAATATCGCGATATATCGGAAAATTGATATATTGCCACACCCCTAAGTGGGAGTGGTGGAGGAAAGAGACGGACTGAATATACAAGATTACTGAAACATAGCTATTTGAAGAATGAAGCATAATAAAACTCAGGTTTTCTCGACTAACCCTTGCACGGGGGCCCTGGCACTTCACTGTTGTCGCCCACTGCTCCTCAGTCCTGACAGGTCGCCCCGCAGTTTCATTGGAGGATGCATTCATTCAGTGGAAAAAATAGGTTGCTTTCTCGTTGCAGAATTCTATTTCAGTTGGAGGCCAGCTGCCAATACAGCTACAAACAGTTTCTGAAAGGAATTTCCTCAAAGAAATTTGACAAATGTTGTAATTGATCAGTAGACAAAGGCTTTCTGTTTCATCATCTGTACTTTGTGCTTGAAGAAACTGAACGTTTCGCTCCTTATCCCAGGAGCTTTGTCATACGCTCACTCAGTCTGTTGATAAAGCTCCTGGGATAAGGAGCGAAACGTTCAGTTTCTTCAAGCACAAAGTACAGATGATGAAATAGAAAGCCTTTGTCTATGACGGTTAACACCTGTATGATTGAGACCCTACACAAACGTATTTGATCAGTATTTGATAGTGATCGGACTCACAAACCTGCCGTATTATTCTTATGGCTGAAAGTCCTTCCTACTGGCCAACATCATGCACATGTTTTTGAATATCGTCACCACTTTTAGACACCTTTATGACAAAAGAATTAGACTTTAGTTCATATGTGTTGACAGAGAAGACATTGAACTTTGCAACAGTTTTAGTTTCATGTGGATTGGTCCAGGAATTACAGAGAAATTAACAATAAACTAAGACTAGAAATCTGCATTTTGACAGTTCCAATAGTTACTCCCTCCACCTCCATTTTAAACTCTCTCTACAATGCTGAGATTTCACCCTGACCTGAACGTAGGTGTGTCCATGTGTATGCATTTAAGTCAGTTTAACAGAATTGGAGCCCTATTAAATTAAGTACTGGGAATTCAAAATAACTCATCATGAATGCGTGCTGTGTAACATAAGGCTAATCACCTTACACCCAAAAAAAGCTGTATGTGTGTCCGCAGTGCCCGTCTCCATAGCAATAGCCAACTATTTGTGTTTGTAAAGTTCCAATTAAAAGAGTTGCCGTAAATACGCCTGTTGCACAGATTGAATATATTTGAGTCCAAATTAATTTCTGCCGAACGCTACGGGCAGCGAAGGGAGCGCAGAGTATTCAAGGACAGACTAGTGGGATTGGTTAAAAAACAAGATGTTTAAAATTCCGCTCCCGCTGCGAAACATACTAAAACACTCTGATAGATGATTTTTCACCCAAACAGACTCGGCCCAACGCAGATATTTTCATAATTCATGACGCAGCTTTAGCAGAGCGATCAGTATGCCATGTTTAAACACCGCGCCGGTGCCGACTGGTGTGGGGGCCCCCGTGTGGTTTTCAGTCTCCTCTCTGAGTCTGGGATAGGTACGTGTGGGCTGCTGCTGCTGCCGCTGCCGCTTGCGCTATTAATGAAAGCTGTGTTTCTCTCCCGTCTGGGGGAGATGGGCTGTTGTTCGCCTCACTGTTACTTTTATTTCCCCCTCTTTGCGGCGGGCTGGGCGGTGCACACACACACACACACACACACACACATACACACACACACACACTCCTTCCTCTGTTTGGGTTCTCCGCAGATCCGAGGCTGACCTGATTACTGGATGCCGTCTGCCCGCCCAGCACAACCCTGTCATAATAATAATAATAATAATAACAAGCCAGAATGCTGAAACTCTTAAGTGCCATTGATTCGATGTGACTACTAAGAGTGTTTTAAATGTCCTTCATTCCCAGATAATTGGATCGATTTCAGGTTTTTTTCTTTTTTAAGACTGTTCAAATGAGTGGATTTGGTGATGATTTTAGTAAAATGATTTGCCAGTAGAGGAAGGAGGTGCTTTTGAATCAGAATAAAAAACAAACTTCAGATCATTTTGTTCAAGAATTTGAATATTTTGAAACCAGTCAGAAGTGTATTTAAGGACGTCCAATAATTCTGAAGAAAATAAATCTTAACAAAAGCTGCTCACATCAGTAATGAAACCACACTGTGTAACACTGAGTGAAATACAAATGCAAGCATTAATTACAGTATGGGTGGTTTTCATGTGCCTTTTGTCAGACCTAACAATTCTATGGGGATTCAAGAGATAAACAAAAAAACAAGGCACTCCTCCCACAACATTAATTCTTTATTTACATTTTCTGAAAAGCCTTTCTTTTTCCTGGGCTCATACATATTGAAATCATTTAAAACAAATTGCTGGTTTTGGCTCCAAACAAGCCTTTTTCAAGAAGTAAGGACCAGCGACTACGTCAAAAAGCTATTTTTTGGTGGTAGTTATTTTTTTGTTTTTTGTTTTTTTGTCCAATTAGCAAACAAAATTTCAATACATTTGTTCTTCTCCAAAATGCTTTTTTGATAGCACAATTCAAAAATAGCACTGTCGGTGTCTGACTGGGCATTTGTAGCATGTTGGGATCGGTGGGATCTGATTTCTCCACAGTATTTGGGGTTATAAGGGGAGACACTGCAAGCAAAAGCCTTAAAAAAAAAAAAAAGAAATCAGGTTTCGGGTTACTCTCTTAACATATACAAACATTCACCTGGAAACAAATAACAGACCTAATCTTTACAATAAGGAGTGTAATTATTGCACTCAACGTTTCCCCATGTGGGAAATTGTAACTTCAATGACCATTTTCTCAAAATTCACCTGCAGTGTCTCGCCTTCAAACAGTTTAGCTGCTCTTATGAAGATATATAATAACCTTTAATGTTCACTCTGGCTTTAAATGATGATAGAAGACTTTTGCAAGTGTTCCATTGTTTACTGTGCAACAGGATTCAATACTAAGGCAGAGTCCAAAACAAAAAAGTTAAAGCCCCCTGGTTTGGTGGAGGTAATGGGGCCGATCCTCTTCCGTTCATTATCCCTGAACTTTCATCGCACTTTCCAGTTTGCAGCTTGGATGATTAACTATTGACTCGGGAGAATCAAAGCATATAATCACAGTTTATGCAGTTTCTTTTCCCCTGGTACCAGGTCCTTGGGCGGGACGCAACAGCAGTATAGACACAGGCAGCGTGGAGGTCGGGAGGCGGGTGACCCAGGAGGTGCCCCCTGGAGTCTTCTGGAGGTCCCTGCTCCACCTCGGACAACCGCAGTTTCTAAAGTTCAACATCTCGCTGGGGAAGGACGCGCTGTTTGGAGTCTACATCCGCAAAGGCCTGCCCCCCTCACACGCACAGGTAAAGTCTGTTCTGTCGGCACGAATGAAAGGTCTGATGTACAGCACCAGTCGAACGTTTGGAAACACTTGTCTTTATTTTGAACACTATTTGCAAGGTAAGATTCTCATTGAAGACATTACACTGCAACAAATGATAGCTTGATGAGTTTAAATTTCTATACTAAGTATGTTTTACCTTAATTGGAGTAATTCTGACTTGTCAAGTAAACTTTCTGCAGATGGAATAAGAAATTTTGCATTTAAAATAAAAATACAACCTATTTTCAGTAAAATGAGATTTAGCTTCTAATTTTACATGCAATACATTTATTTTAAGTGCCAAAATACTTGTTCTATTGGCAATCATTTCACTTACCTGCTTAAATCAACGGCAAATATACTTTTTAAAATATTTTAAATCCTTCAAAATTGCCACTCTTTATTCTTCTACTTCTCTCAATGAGCTTCATAAGGTAGTGACCTGAAATGGCTGTGAAAACCAAGTGACAACCATTTCTGGTGACTACATCAAGAAGCTCGTGGAGAAAATGTGTGTCAAAAGTGTGTAAAGAAAGAAAAAAGCCACCATTTTGAGGCATCTATTTCACCTTTTTGTTTTAAACATAATTCCACATCTGTTCAGTGAGAATCTAGAATGTAAAGAGTCTTCATATAAAAGAAAAAACAACATAGAAAGTGTTTCCAAACTTGACTGATTCTGTACGGAAGACGCTGTTTTATTAGTTTGCTGATTCAATGTTTTTCAATGGATTTTCCTCGCACAGTGGCTGGCAGTTGGTCAACAAAAAAAAAAATCTTGACTTTTTAAGCTTCATAATCCCAAAAAACACTTGAAATTACAATTTTTGTTTCAGTAATAATTACTTTACGCAAAGATCTCCAAAATCCTGTCTTAAAACATCTACTGTATGTACAATATCTGCTCTAGTATGTCCTGAAAATGAATCCATAGATTTAAACTTAGCTCTATCCATCATCCCATCAGTGACTTTGGTGTTGCAATTCACGAGAAAACCTTCAGTTAAAGAAAACAAAGTATCTAGCTTATATTTATGTCGGTGGTCTACAGGAAAAGTTTTTAAATTGATTTATTTTTCCTCGTCACCAACAGCGTCTCCTCAAATAGCCTCTTTGGAGGTTAATGAAGTCGCAGAAAGATTGTATTACCAATTCCGTCCCTGCCTCGTTTTACCTGTTGCTGCCGGCCAATCTTAGTCTGCTATTCCTGCTGCTCAATCAATTACCTTTAGTTACCAATGAGGACAATGAAGAGTCCCTTAACCTTTACCCAACCCCTCAATCCATCCATAACCTGCCATTTAAAACCCCTATAGTCTTTGCCATAACCACTGCATCACACTCATTTGTCTGTCTGCGTCTTGGCCGAATTGCACTTAATATAGTTTACTTTTGTGTGTGTGTTTTGTGTGTGTGTGTGTGTGTGTGTGTGTGTGTGTGTGTGTGTGTGTGTGTGTGTGTGTGTGTCTGTGTCTGTGTCTGTGTCTGTGTCTGTGTCTGTGTCTGTGTCTGTGTCTGTGTCTGTGTGTCTGTGTGTGTGCCTCATAATATAAAGGATAAAATACACAACGGCTGCCATGTGTTAAAAGCCACTTGCAATTCATTACTGGGAATATTTGGGGGGGGGAGCTCATTTCACTTCAGATTTTCACTTAATTAACTTTCACAGTAATGTAACTTTTACTGCCTTGTATTAATTACAATCTACTCAATTAACACCTCGTTTGATTTATAGAGCAAAGTAATTGCATCCCGATAACAGTTTTCGCTCCTGTTCAAGCTTTTAGCTCTAAGCCACTTAAAAGCCATATTTCTTTGCCCCACAAAGAGAAGTCATGTTAAAAAAAACGCATAATATACAAAGCTTCCTTCATTCATGCATGAACCTAGCCCTTTTCTCGACCCTTGACTTGACCTTTTTAGTGGCTAAACTCGGAGCATCGTCCAATGAAGTCAAGCAGGGGACTGATCACTACAGAACAGTCTTGTTTTTAGCAGCCATCTGAGTTTTAGTCTTTTGGACGAAATGCTTTAGTTTTAACCACATTTTAGTAATTTCTATATGTGATTGTTTTAGTCAAGTTTTAGTCGATGAAAACTCGAAAAGGTTTAGTCAGTTATAGTTTAGTTTTTCCTATCCATATCACAGTCATTTGCAGTACAGAATTTACTGTAAGTTGCCAAATTATTTCTTATCTCTCACAAACATAATCTATCTGAGAAGAAAGACAAACCGGAGGCTATCTGATACTATCTCTGTCCCCAGTGGACTGCACCTTTTATATTTTATCACTTATGCTTTTAGCTTGTGGTTTTAAAGTGCTGCAAACTTCTTTGTTTACTAACTTATTATAATTAACCCCAGCATATGGCTATATAAAGACATGTCTGAATAAAACACATTTGTGTAGGTTCTCAGTCGTACAGGAGTTGTCCATCGTAGGCAAAAATTCTTCAGTCTTCATCTGTACTCTGTAGTTGAAGTGTAGGACGTTTCGATCTTAGTCCAAAGATAGTCAACAGACTTAGAAGTTAGCCCAGGGTGAGACAATAGAGAGGTAACGAGCCATATTAAGTATGACTAGGTTAGATGTTCTCCTACTTTTAGCACCAAGAGAGGAGGGACTTAGAGGTTACTCCTCCTTCTGGTTTACCCATATCAAGTCTTTTATTAAGCTGCTGACGATCTTTGGACTTAGATCGAAACGGCCTACACTTCAACTACAGAGTACAGATGAAGACTGAAGAATCTGCCTATGATGAATAAAACAGAGTATGATGCAGCTGATGGGGAGGGGTCACAGGGTCATAACATGAGAACGTCAATGGCCTTTAGCTTTATACCTTAGCGCTTTGCTACAAAGAGCGGAGGAGCAGACGTTACGTGCGCCTTGGTGAAGAGCAGGGAGAGCAAGTGGACAACTGTGCAGGCTGTTTACACTTCATCTCGTCTCGTCTCACCAACGAAAACTCTTTTGCGTCTCGTCGTGTTTCCTTCACCAAAAGCCGTGTTTTAGCTCGTCACATTATGGTCCTGAAAAAAAGGATCGTCAACGCAATGGTGTAGTCATAGTTATCGTTGACGAAAACAGCACTGCTGCACAACTTGCATGGGGAAGAAAAATCCGCCTTCAGGATCGTTCATTTGTTTCATTTCGTTTTCAATAGTGAATAGTGAATGCTGGTTGAATACAAAGGAGCAGAGAGAAGAGTAATCTTATCTGCCTCTTAGTTACCTTAACAATTTACATCATTTCTTTTTAGTCTTTTACAGTATTTACAAATGAAGAGTTCATTTGCAAAAGCAGATACTGTAAGTGCCATTGACAAAAATCAACTTATGCTTGTAATTTTCTCTTTGTCTAGGTGTGTTTTTAATGTCCAGATCTATTTTAGTGAATCAGAAATATGAAGACACTTGTTATGAGTCAGATTCAACTTTACTTTTACTGGTGTCCCCTGAAGAGCACAGTAATAAATGTCTAAAACTATATTACAATAAATTTAAAACAGAGATATCCGCTTTTGCGAATGAACTCCAACTCTTTCTGCATTTCCAGTTACTGTCAAGCGTTCAAATTTCGCCTCGTTTTTTGGGGGTTTCGAAGCTCAATAAACCAGGATGGAAACCCCTCTAAACAAACCTTCAAAGTAGTGTTAAGTACAAGACTGGTAAGTTTGGAGTCTGTAGGAGCTACTAAAGTGGAGATGTTGTGGCCACAATTTGAGAAAAATGCATTTTGAGAAAATTATCATTGAAGTTACAATTTCCCATATACGCTCTGTGTAAGTTCTCAGTCATACAGGAGTTGTCCATCGTAGGCAAAGATTCTACAGTCTTCATCTGTA